>JAFLHD010009088.1:0-11006 GCA_018856295.1 Blastosporella zonata
ACTCTACGACTCGCCCCAGGCTCAAGATGCCGACTCCTCATCCGCGCAACAACTACATGGCGACGCCCAGCGTCGCATTCAAGCTTCCACACCATTCTCGCTTGACTCCGTTGTCGACGTATGCGAGCCTGGGAACACGAGGAAGACTTTGTTGAGAGGCCAGTATGGGAAGGACCACCTGGATGATCTATCATACGAGGGCCGCACACACGTGCACGGATTTCGAGTGGTCCTGCCCCTACTAGCTTTAGCGCCACAGCTATAGGAGATCCTTCCCTTTCCGTCCATAAATTATCAAACTCCGCCACAGAAATGCATAAAGCTAGCTCAAATCGACCCAAATTCTCCATATCCTCCTGACCACCCACCACCACCACAAACACACACTATTACCAACCCCTATCTAACATTATCATCATGTCGACGATCACCCTTGTTGAACAACGTGCACCCTTCATCCTACAACTCGCCTCTAGAGTTCCGACTTACGCGCACATCCTCATCGTAAGTCTCACTCAGTGTTTAAAAGCCTATCTATTACTGACTTGCTTCCGCGCCGCAGAGTGTCTTGGCGATCATCCTATTCAAAGCGTTCCCGTCATTGGCGATCGCAAAACCTCCCGTCCGTGTAATATCTCGCAAGCCTCGCTCCGAGTCACTCACATCCTCCACTACCCCCACTCTCGCAGACACTGATGAAGCTGTTGACGCCAAGTCAAAGCCCGAAGACGTGAGCGTTGAAGGTATGTCAACCCCTGTTGGTTCGACACCCCTTATTGACTTTGGGGCACAGAGAAAGGACCTCATCATCGCCGCCTCTCCTTTTCCACCAAACTACACCTCGGCCACCTTGGGTCCTCAGTCAAGCATTTTACGGTCCGCCGATTGTCGATTCCTGCTAGCGCGAAGCGCATGTCATCGCACGTCGTACACGCCTTTCACCATCTCACTCCCCACCACAACCACCACACCAAACACCACCACAACCATCACGATCTCACTCCCCATAACCACCACGTCTGCGAGGCTGACTCCTATTTCTTCTCGAAGAAATCAGTCGATGTTGCCGAGGGGGGTGTCGAGGTCAATGTGGTCGACGGCGTGGCTGAGGAAGCGACGGTCATGGATGAGACGGCGCGAGGCAAAGCTGAATCACACATCCCCGGCGCTACGTCGTCTAAGAAGAAGGCCTCGGCTTTCAAACGTGCAGCAAGGAGGGCATCGGTGGTTTTACACATCACTCATCGCTCGTAGCATAAGGCTGGGGGAGGATGGAATTTGGTATTATATTAACCCGTGTATTAACACGTATACCCAACATATACCCTTCTTCTCGTGGATAATAGGATTCTTCTTTCATCTATCGATGCGTGAGCGTGACAAGGAGAAGGAGCGGCCACGAAGCTCAGCCGCTGGGGTGAAACTCAAGGCAATGAAAAGATCAGGGCAGGATATGATAACTGGCAATGGTATGAACCCATGAATTTTTGGTTAACGTGTAAACACTGCTTGTGGGATAACGGAATCACGCATGTATTATGATGCCCTTCTGCTAGCCCCTAATTCCATCGCCAGACAGCAACTTGTAGCATTGTACGGGCGTTCAATCGGAACGTCGTACAGTCTGAGCCTGAGCTTCCGGTCGTGATTCGTGAAATTAAACGAGAAGGAACTTTCGGAATAACTTTCGCCATACTGGCCAGCTCAAGAGGAAGAGTCGGACTTCGAATATATTGAAAAAAGATGGCTCGGAGCTCGGGACGGGGTATCTCGGTCCAGTTCTCAACTTCTGTCTAGGTTTCCAAGTTCCAACGCGTACCCTGGGTGTTATGAACGGATAGAGGCGAAAACTCTTCTACCAGCGCATGCACATGGTATTGAAAGCTCCACACACAATCCATTGGCGCGAACTCGAACAAAACGTCGCTTTTTTCAAGCTTCAACGCCATTCTCAGAGCAGAGCACAACGAAAAGCTTGACTCCGTTGTCGACGTATACGAACCTGCGAACACGACGAACACTTTGGGGAGAGACCGGTATGGGAAGGACCACCTGGATGATGACCATACGAGGGCCGCACACACGTGCACGGATTTCGAGTGGCGCTGCCCCTACTAGCTTTAGCGCCACAGCTATAGGAGATCCTTCCCTTTCCGTCCATAAATTATCAAACTCCGCCACAGAAATGCATAAAGCTAGCTCAAATCGACCCAAATTCTCCATATCCTCCTGACCACCCACCACCACCACAAACACACACTATTACCAACCCCTATCTAACATTATCATCATGTCGACGATCACCCTCGTTGAACAACGTGCACCCTTCATCCTACAACTCGCCTCTAGAGTTCCGACTTACGCGCACATCCTCATCGTAAGTCTCACTCAGTGTTTAAAAGCCTATCTATTACTGACTTGCTTCCGCGCCGCAGAGTGTCTTGGCGATCATCCTATTCAAAGCGTTCCCGTCCTTGGCGATCGCAAAACCTCCCGTCCGTGTAATATCTCGCAAGCCTCGCTCCGAGTCACTCACATCATCCACTACCCCCACTCTCGCAGACACTGATGAAGCTGTTGACGCCAAGTCAAAGCCCGAAGACGTGAGCGTTGAAGGTATGTCAGCCCCTGTTGGTCCGACACCCCTTGTTGACTTTGGGGCACAGAGAAAGAACCTCATCATCGCCGCCTCTCCTTTTCCACCAAACTACACCTCGGCCATCTTGGGTCCTCAGTCAAGCATTTTACGGTTCGTCGCCTGTCGATTCCTGCTAGCGCGAAGCGCATGTCATCGCAGGTCGTGCACGCCTTTCACCATCTCACTCCCCACCATCACCACACCAAACACCACCACAACCATCACGATCTCACTCCCCACAACCACCACGTCTGCGAGGCTGACTCCTATTTCTTCTCGAAGAAATCAGTCGATGTTGCCGAGGGGGGTGTCGAGGTCAAGGTGGTCGACGGCGTGGCTGAGGAAGCGACGGTCATGGATGAGACGGCGCGAGGCGAAGCTGAATCCTACATCCCCGGCGCTACGTCGTCCAAGAAGAAGGCCTCGGCTTTCAAACGCGCAGCGAGGAGGGCATCGGTGGTTTTGCACATCACTCATCGCTCGTAGGATAAGGCTGGGGGAGGTTTGAATGGAATTTGGTATTATATTAACCCGTGTATCAACACGTATACCCAACATATACCCTCTTCTCGTGGATAATAGGATTATTTTTTTGACACTTAAATGCTGCTTTCCTAAATTCGTGACGCTTGCCCGGCTTTGCTGCTCCTCTGCATTCCTAGCCTAATTTCCATCACCGGAGGACAGGATGAACCGTCTTTGTAGGCAGTAGCATCTACTTCTGCTCGTGGATAAATAGGATTCTTTTCATTTTCATAAATCACCTTGTCGCCTGAGTTGGGTACCCGTTTTCGAGCCCACCAAAAAGCTTGCAACATACTGCTTCTACTCCCCACACTTGCCTTTCGGCATTGAGTAGGATGCAAATTCTTTATTATAGGCCAAAAAAAATCCAAGAAAACAGATAGATATAAGATACAGATTCAGTCACTATATGCCCGGTCCTCTTTCCTCTCTTCAACAGGTCATGATCGACGTCCCCTCAACACCTGGCCTTCAGGGCCCCACTTCCACCGCTTCACATGCACGACCCACTCCGTCCTCACGCCCATCTGCACCTCGCCATCCACACCTCCGCCATTCTCATTGCCATCAACAGCCATCCCGTCATCTGGGATAATTATTTCAGTAACAAACAAGCCCTCCTTCGTCAATCTGAGCATGTCCACGCGGAGGTTGCGCTGCACCGTTTGTAGGAGCAGCTGTACGGGTTTGTCCTCTGATGCGATTTCTTTGGCGGGGGGGATGGGGAGCAGGGAAGGCGAGGGGATGTTATCATTGGTTTCGGTAGCTTCCTCGGGACCCAGAGCCATTGGTGCCGTGTCTGGGTTGGCTTCGGGAGGGGGTGGTGAATCTGAGCCTTCAGTGGGTTTGGTAGGAGTTGTTTCGGCTGGCTCGGACGATGATGTAGGTTGGGTCAACACGTCTTGCGGAGCAGCTTTGGGAGCTTCTTCTGCAGGTACGGGAGCATCGCTGGGGGGCTGGGGGGCTGTTGTCTGCGCTGGATCCAAAGGCTTGACAACGACAGGCTTAACAGGTTCCGGATCCCCATCCTGCAACATCGGCATATCCTTCACCTCCTCTAGTATAGGCTTCACTACAACCACCATCTTCTCGGCTTCGCCACCCAAAATCAGTGATATATCATATTCCACGAAGAGCGTCCCCACGCTCGGGGAGAGGAGGTAGCTCTCCTTCGCCGTTTCCAGGATCACAGACCTCACAGGCGGAAGCGCGGCATCGATGTCGAGTGCGGGATCAACTTCCCTCCGGTCGATACGCCGCCTCTTGCGCGGGGGCGGGTGAACAAAGGACGACACGGGCGGCGGGAACAGCACCTCTTTCAGCACGTCTGGGTCATATTTGAATCTACCAACCAACGCAATCAGCACTACGAGAGGAAAAATTCACAAATGCACTCACCCAGGCTGCACATCCCCTGCAGGTCCCAGCCCAAACGTCACGGTCTGCACACTCATCTGCGCGTCTTCCTCGGGGTCGGTGTGGTACACGGTCTCAGGCTCGGGCTGCTCGGATATCGTGTCGAGGGTCGTGGCGTTGGGAAGGCGGCGTGGGTTGTATGCGGGCCACTGGTCCCACCCTCGACGGCGTTTGCGCCCTGCCAGCCGCGAGACGACGCGCTCGAGTTGGGGTGGTGGTGGTAGGCCCTGTGGAACCCCTATGACATGCGCACGGCGGAGCTGGTACTCTTGCATCCGCTGTTTGCGTGTGCGGAGCCCGCGGAGCGCTGTGGAGGTGCCCTTCTGTATGAACATGAAGTAATAAGCACCCATATGAAGAACACACAGAAGAAACCAACCTCGATGAACTGGAACCTCACGATCTCAATAGCACTCCCATCATGTCCCGCTCCCCATCCAGCACTAACAAGGCCCCTCCCATCATCTTCCTCTCCCACCTCCATCTGGCCCTCCTCCCCCTCCTTGCCCCTCCACTTCTCCCCAAATCCCCCAAGAAACCTCCCCACAACCTCTTCCCTCCCCCTGCCCGCACCGTCCCCCTCATCCCCGCTCCTTACCCTCCTAATTGCCCCCGCCCTCCCGACCCTCTCCGCCCCGCCCCCCTCGGCCCCCACACACCTCAACAGCCGCACCTCCACCCTCGCATCACACCCCCTCTTCTGTGCCTCCGCCGCCCCGCTCCACGTCGCCCACCCCGCGTGCACAGCGCACAGGAACAGATCCGAGTCGTCCGTGTATATCCGCCGTCTCCGCCTCTGCTGCTTCCCGGCCATGTGCAGGTGCGAGAAAGCGGGGTTGGGCGCGCCGCCGCCCCAAATGCGCAGGGGGGTGAGGGGGGAGGAGGGCGGTTTGTTCCGCGGGAGGTGGGAGGAGGGGATGATGATTGTCGTGAGGGTTTCGGTGTCGACTGTGTATGCGTCTACGTCTTCCGCGCGTGTGGTGGTGGTTTGGGCTTGTGTGGTGGTTTGAGCGTGTGTGGTGGTTGGGACGATGGTTTCGGAGAGGGCGGTAGGTTTAGGTGTGCTTGATTTTGATTCCGCCTTGAGCTTTTCCGAGTCAGGTTCTTTGGAAGGCTCGATGAGCGGGGGGGTGTGTGTCTCCACCTTCATCTCCGGGGCAGGAGCGTCGACGTCCATCGCTTTTATTTCTCCCTCCTCCTTTTCCAAAGACGGCGCAGGCTTCGACTCCGTAGCCCCAGCCCCAACATCCACATTTATCGCGTCTGCACCATCTTCCTTCCCCTCCTTCGCTTTCTCTTTCTCCCCACCCTTCTCCGCCACTTGTTCTTTCTCCTTCCCCTCACTACCCTCATCCCCCCTCCTCACGCCCAACCCAACCCCCACATCAAAGAAATAAGGAAACGGCACCTGAGGCCACACATACGTGCCCAGATGGACGCTCACCCTCGCCTTTACCTCCTTCACCTCTTCCCGCTGCATCTGCATCTGGATTTGCATCCTCTCCCGCTCGATGAGCCCCATGCCTAGCGCACCGCCCAGCCCACGCATTCCGATTCCCATGCCCCCACCACCTACACTCATGCCTCCGCCACCACCGACCAACTCCTCCCTCCCCATCATCGAAGGCGGCACCGGCACCGGTTGTTGTTGCTGCTGTTGTTGTTGCTGTTGCTGCTCGTACGCCCCCCTCCTTCTCACGCTCCAATCCCATCCACCACCCGGGCCCCTCTCCCTGTCGCGTTCTCTATCGCCCCGCTCCCGATCACGCTCCCTCTCCCGATCATCATAATACTCCCCGGGCCCCTCAGGGGCGTATGCCCCTGCGGCTGGATGCATACCAGGCGGCGGGGGCGGGTACCGCTCGTACGGCATGTGGGGGTGAGCGATGGGGTGCAGTGGGTGCGGGTATTCGGGAACTGGGACTCCGCTGGAGTGGGGATGCGGGTGGTGAGGATGGCCGTGTGGTGGTGGAGGTGGAGGTGGTGGAGGAGGAGGAGGGGCGTTGGGGCCCGGCCACCAGGGTGCAGAGGCGGTGGCGGTGACTTCCATGTCGCGCTCCCTTTGTTCCCGCTCTCGATCCCTTTGTTGTTCGCGGTCTCTTTGTTCACGTTCGCGTTCGAGGTTGAGCTCGTGCTCGCGGTCTTTGGGGGCGGACGAGGGGATGGGCTTGGTGGTGCGTTTTGGGGCGGCGCTGGGTTCTCGTTCGCGTTCGCGGTTACGCTCAATTTCTCGTTCGCGTTCTCTTTCGCGCTCGCGCTGTTCCCTCTCCTTCTGCTGTTCACGTTCACGTTCGCGGTCCCTCTCCCTCTGTTCTCTCTCTCTCGCCTCCCTCTCCCTCCCCACATCTCTTCCATCCCTTCCTCCGTCCCTCGCAGGAGCAGGAGACCCAACCCGACTCCCCGCCCCACTGGTCGACGGCACAAACTGCGTATGGAACTTTCCCTGGTTCGGGGCCACTTGTCCCTGCCCTGGAGGACCCTGGTACTGCTGCTTTAAAAGGGGCGGCGCAAGGGAGAGGATGGGTAATTCCTGCCTCGGGGGCTGCTGCTGCTGGGGTTGTTGGGGATGATGTGATGGTGCAGGTGGAGGGGGCGGGGCGGGATGTTGTTGCTGTTGCTGTTGGGGATGGGATGGGTGTGGGGGGTGGTGTGGGTGAGGCAGTAAACCCGGGCCGACCATACCCGAGGGTGGGGGGGCAGCGTATGGTTGTTGTTGCTGGGAGGTGTGTTTAAGATGCTGAGGTATGGGTGGGGGAGGCCCGTGGAGGTGGAGGTGTGATTGTGGTGGAGGAGGTGGAGGGTGGGTGTGATGGTGTGAGGGCTGGGAGAGGAGAAGGTGGTGAGGCGGATTGCTACGCTCGCGGTCACCGCTGCGTTTCCGATCTCTCTCGCGATCACGTTCTCTCTCCCTGTTGCGCTCCATCTCCCGTTCGCGTTCGCGATCCCTTTCTCGCTCCATCCCGTATGTAGGAGGATACATACGCTCCCTATCGTGATAATCGCGCTCCCTCGCCCACTCTGTACCGCGCCCCCTGTTGTCATCCGGCGGGGGGTAACCCATCATATTCATACCCCCTGGGCCGCGAAATTCCGGTTGTGGCGGGGACGTAAGGGCGGGATTGGAGCCGACTGGGGGCACGGGGGGGACGCGCGCAAGGACAGGGGTGGAGGTGGGGGTATGTGTGCGACTGCTATTGGTGGTGTTGGGGACACTCTGGGTTGGGCGATGAAGGATGTCGCGTCGATGTCTGTTGTCGTCCATATCGTCTGTGGTAGAATTTGTATTACTGCGAGGACGGGCGGCGCTGTCTGCTGAACATTCAAAATTAGCAACAGTTGAAAAAAGTTGTGACGACTTGCTTTTGATGGGAGGAGCGGGCCCCCAGACACCCGTTGCACCGCCACTGTTGACGGTATTGGGGACATCTAGGGGCCGGAGTGAGGCCATTGCCGGGGACGGTGGAGGAGGTAGACGGTGGTGCATGCTGGGGGAAGATGTGGGTAGTGAAGGAGGAGCAGATGCAGGGGGTACTTGTGGGCGTGAGCGGTGTGGGGCTGAGGATGGATATGGGTTGGGGTGTGCGTGTGCCCAAGAGGGTGCGGGAGGGCGGTGCCAGGGAAGAGGGGAAGTGGGTTGGGGTGGTTCAGGATGGTCTGGGTTGCTGCGTCGACGGTGATCATCGGATGGTGAGTCTTGGAGGAGGTCTGCAACGTTCATGACGAGGAGTAGGAGGAGAGGAGGGAAAAAGAATGAATGATCGAATCACACGTGGCGTGCCTAATTACATTTCTATTTCCCCACCGACCCTGAACACTAAATCCTCGCTTCCCCATCGCCCCACCACGCTAACACCCGTATCGCCCGACACAGGCACACAAAGTGCAGGTAGCCCACCCAACGACGCCGGTACAGTTAACACGTCCTGCACATACCCTTCCAACCCCTGTCCATCATCCAGCACAGGCGCCCTTCTAACCGCAGATCCATGCACTAGCACGTCCACACTCCCCCACACCCGCTCAAAGTCCCCCCGCACCAACTCCCTCACCCGCTGACCCTGTAAAAAGTAGTTATCAAATGCACCCGCGCTCAACGCGTACGTCCCAAGTAATATCCTCCGCCTCACCTCCTCCCCAAACCCTCCACTCCTAGCGTACGCGTACACCTGCCCCACACTCATCGTTGACAGATCCGTCCCCGCACTCAACCTCACGTTCATCCCTGCCAACCAGTCAGTTGACACAACCCAAGACGCGACCCCACTCACCATACTGCACCCCGTCATACCGCGCCAAACAGCTGCTTGCCTCCGCACTCGCAAGCACATAATACGCACTCAGCGCATACTCTGTATTCGGCATCGAAACCGGCACAATCTCCGCACCTCTCTCCCTCAGCCCCCTTAGCGCCCTCCTCACAGGCTCCACCATATCATCCTTCATTTCCTTTGGAAAATATTCCTGCGCCCACCGTTACCTCTATCCACAACAACTTGAATCGCGACTCACCTGCGGTACACCAACCTTCAACCCATCCAAGCTCCCCCCCTCCAACTCCCCAAGTCGCTTCCTCGTCCACGCCCTCGCCCCCTCCCTCTTCTCTTCTGGCGCGCTCGTCGGGTCCCGCGGGTCATGCACATTTAACACCCCAAACACCTCTTGCGCGCTCTTTACGTCCCCAGCAAAGATCCCCACGCAGTCCAGGCTGTCCGCGAACGACACCACGCCCCACCTATTCCCAGTTGTCTCTCGGATACCAAGGGAAATCAAGATCCCACGCACCTCGATAAAAGCCCATACGAAGGTTTAAGCCCCACCACACCGCAGTACGCCGCAGGCAGACGCGTCGACCCCCCCGTATCCGTGCCTAGCGCGCTTCACCCAATTCAGCACACATGTAATATTTTCACCAACGGACGAAAGAACGCACGCTTTACACATCCCCGCACGCACGGCCGCCGCGCTGCCCCCTGAACTACCGCCCGCGGAACGGTCCTGCGCTGTCGCTGTCCCAAGTCGAGTTGAAGACCAAGAGGAGCCAAGGAAATCGGCAGGCGTGGAGTGCGGGTTCCGCACGGGCCCGTGGATCGTGTGGATGTTCATCGAGCTACATGTACCGTCGTCGTAGATGTATATAATATAACACGAAAAACAAAGACGTACCCCATTCCAAACTCATCGCAATTCGTCTTGCCTAGTACATCCGCCCCCGCTGCACGCAGCAGCCTCACCACCGTCGCGTCGTACCCCGGCTCAAAGTCTATTATGTATGTTAATAGTACCACCAAAAGCAGAGAATAACATGGAGGAGAGCGCACCTTCCAACATCCTTGACGCACACCCCGTCCCCATGTCCCGCGTACATATAGAGTCCTTCACCGCCACTGGCCACCCTCCGAGCTTTTGCTTCCCCTTTTCCTCCACCTCCGAATTCCCTTCCACTGACAAAGGAGCAGTGCGCACAAACGCATTAACATACGCATTGTGCGCCTCTATCCGCGCACGGCACGTGTGGCTGTCCAACGCGCGCTTCAAGCCCGAGAGGGTTTGGGACGCGCGCATATTTAGGTTTCTCGAGTTTCTAATGAAGGGGCAGGGGAGAAGAGGGAAGGGAAAGGATGGAAACCGGCCTTGACGGAAATATCCCTTCAAGGTGAATCCGGGATCCGATTTGTTATTCCGAAAGTTCCTCTCCTTTAATTTCACGAATCACGACCGGAAGCTCAGGCTCAGGCTGTACGACGTTCCAACTGAACGACCGGACAATGCTACGACGACTACGGCGCTTACAAGTTGCTGTCTGGCGATGGAATTAGGGGCTAGCCTAGGTGATTCCGTTATCCACAAGCAGGGTATACACGTTAACCAAAAATTCATGGGTTCATACCATTCCCAGTGATCATATCCTGCCCTGGTCTATTCATTGCCTGGCGCTTCACCCCGGCGGCTGAGCTTCGTGGCCGCTCCTTCTCCTTGTCACGCTATAGATGAAAAAAGAATCCTATTATCCACGAGAAAAGGGTATATGTTGGGTATACGTGTTAATACACGGGTTAATATAATACCAAATTCCATTCAAACCTCACCCAGCCTTATCCTACGAGCGATGAGTGATGTGCAAAACCACCGATGCCCTCCTCGCTGCACGTTTGAAAGCCGAGGCCTTCTTCTTGGACGACGCAGCGCCGGGGATGTGGGATTCAGCTTCGCCTCGCGCCGTCTCATCCATGACCGTCGCTTCCTCAGCCGCGCCGTCGACCACCTTGACCTCGACACTATCGCTCACTCCCTCGGCAACATCGACTGATTTCTTCGAGAAGAAATAGGAGTCAGCCTCGGAGACGTGGTGGTTATGGGGAGTGAGATCGTGATGGTTGTGGTGGTGTTTGGTGTGGTGGTGGTGGGGAGTGAGATGGTGAAAGGCGTG
>JAFLHD010009089.1:0-10936 GCA_018856295.1 Blastosporella zonata
AGCGGTGCTTACTACTCGTGAGCACCCACTCTATTTCCTCGACTCTTAGAGTATTGATTTCTTCATCTAGTATCATCGCACGTGATTTTGGAGGGCAGCGGCCCATCGTCATCAACTCGCTGGAGCTCCTACAGAGGGAACTCAATCTAGTTGATGCACTCGGAGACATGGTATTCTCTCCAATATCTCCGCACTAAGCCAGCGCTGAAGCAAAGCCCAGGAAATTGCCTCGGAAACTCATCTCGAGCAACTTACATGATGCGGACGGCAATCCCATCAACCCGATCGATGCCAACTTCCGTTCATTGGGTCGGTCGAGCATGCAGCCCATTCAAGCAGGCCCGTAGACTGGAAAGACGCTGGAGTTGCTCTTGATAATCCTGAGCTCATTGGATGCCAGATGCCAGCCGGACCCGGAAAGGACGTGTCGCCTTCCAACGTGTACCTGCAGTACAATGAGGTGAAGTTTATTCCGAGTTGTGTAATGGTCGGTCCCCTGAAGCTGACTGCCTGATGTATTTGTACACGTCAGAGAGTCAAATGTCCCTGGGCGCTATATTCCATAAGCTGTAAATGCCACTGGCAAAGGATATATTTGGAAGTTGATATATACATGATCATGATCGGGGGTGTCATTACTGCCAAGAGGACGACAACGTCTGAGACCCCAATGAAGACACAGTAGCTTGTCAGAGAGTCAAATGTCCCTGGGCGCTATATTCCATAAGCCGTAAATGCCACTGGCAAAGGATATATTTGGAAGTTGATATATACATGATCATGATCGGGGGTGTCATTACTGCCAAGAGGACGACAACGTCTGAGACCCGGATGAAGACACAGTAGCTTGTCTGTTGGGATCAGATTTCCAAGTCACCTAGGCATAACAGGGCTCCATGTATTCTTGGAGTCGCTCGAGAGAATTGCCTAGTGAATTCCCCGGCGTTAGATGGGTTTGCGGGGCACGATTGAAGGAGAGACAACGTACCATTGACTTTGAACATGTTCAGCACGACTTCCCACTCCCTGTACGTCTCCAGCGCGTCTATGCAAATCGCGATCCGCCTACTTCGAGCTCAGGAGGGGAAGAAGGTGCAATGAATGAATAACCGTGCAAAGTCATGGAATAAACGCGACGGCGCGACTATAGTCATCCACTTTTGCCAACGACTTGAGTAAGATCAAGTTTTGGGCTCCACACCCTCGGATAGACGCGATGAGAAGGGGAGCCCCATCAGTTCAACTTCAACAAAAGCTCCGAGGAAGATGCGACTCAGACTCACTGATTCCCTCAATGGATGCACCGAATTGCCCTATCACTGGTGCCTTGGCCATGCTCATCTCACGTTTGACAGCAAGCTGGGCCTTCATATAAACGTTTCCCACAATACCACCAACGATGAAGATGATGATAGCAAACAGGCTAATGGTAGGAGTGTGAAAGAGAATGGCAACAAAGCGTACAAAGAGTGCACGATTGGGTGAATTGGTGTGGAATTTGACGAGCTATAAGTAGGTAAACATGACAGAACCCCAAAAATATTTGCGGATCGTCACGTACCTTTGCCGATGGGCAATTCAGCTACCGTCTCCACTCCCTGAGCCTCCATGTAGGCCTGTAATATATCAAGCTCCTTCACCTGGTCGTATGCTATCTAGGTTCAATCGCCTGCGCGCAATAGTACCTCGAAAATTGAGTTAGTCGTTGAGCCAGCATGAGCCGTGATCTTTGATGCCACCCATTCGGTATCGTGTTCCGGCTCCACTTCAGCCATAATCGTCCATGGAATCGACGGGGTGATGAATACGCAACAGAGACCCGTGGTAAGTTGTCGTGAATGCCACGTCTGAGTGTGCAGGTGGTACCCGAAATGAAATTGTTGCCAAAGTACTTTAGAAGTAAATAAGGACAACACTGAGCTCAAGGTCGACAAGCACTCTACAAAGGACTTCAAACCCTTTGTCGATGAGATCGTTGTCAAGTTCTACATCAAGTGGCCCGAGCTTGAGGTTTGCATCGCCGACAAGAGACTTTCTCCCGAGGCACGCCATGTGACAAACATGATAAGGTGGGTGTCCTGTGGGTTACAAGAAATGATTTGCTCACATATGGTAACAGCAAATTCGTGAAATCTACGATCCCCACCTGGGTTGCAAGACCCAGATTAGCAACACGTTTCTTCTTCACAAAGAGTTTGATACCGTTACCTGGTACAATAAGAAGCTTCTTATAGCTCTCGATACCCTTGGAAGGAACGCGTTCACTCCATCAGAGTCTCTTTGAGGAACCTATTGCCGAAGAAAATCTTGACTCAGAATATGAGGATGATCGGGGCCTCAGGCCTTTGTCGACTGAGACTTTAGGAATGGACGTCTACGTGTACTTGCGTTAAATGTCCCAAAGTTGGTTATTGTCTTTAAAGTCAATGGCCAGCCAGCAAGAGCACTAGTGGACTCTGGTTCATTTCGTGACTTTATTTTGAGTACGTTAGCACGACAACTCGGAATTAAGAAAAAGGGACTTACTACTCCCGTACCAGGGCTCACGCAACTTTGGTGCCACTGCAAGGTTAGAATGTCAATCGATCAGTGAGGATCGATACTTTGATGTTCTCAACCATTCTAGGCACTCCCTTCCTTTTCCAACACCGCGTAACCTTTGGAATTAACCCTTGGTATGTGGTCATTGGATCTGCCCAGTCACAGCCTCTGCAAGGAGACGGTATGACACAGCTCTCATCCAGGTAGATGGAGTTGTACGAGGGACATACCCGCGCTATTACGGAGCAGCTTCGTCAGTATACAGCGCTGGTATGCAGAACGGCAAGTAACATACCATTCGTGCTATTAATCATGCAATAAATCTAATTGATATCTATCCATGGCGCCCATTCCGCTGTCCAGAAGCGATGAGGCCACAGTGGACTCAGAAACTCAACGCCTACAACGAGAATGGTGGATGGAAGGTTACGAGCTCAGGGAACACAGTCCCGATGATGCTCATCCCCAAACCAGGCAAAGCTGGGGATCCTCCACGTCTTCAAACAGTCTTCGATCTGAGTGCACGCAATGTGAACACCGTGAAATTGATGGAATATTGAGACGTGTGTCAAAGGGGCAATATTGTTCTATTCTTGATGGATGTGATGCCTATGGACAAATTTGTACTTTACCTGAACACGTTGAACGTTCTGCTGCTACCACACCTGACGGAAATATGGTTAGCAATGTCATACAACAGGGTGATTGTAACGCCCCAGCTACTTACCAAGCACTCATAAACCATATCTTCTCACCTTACATTGGCCGTTTTCTCGACGTGTACCTGGATGATATAATCATCTATTCTGCCAGTCTGCAAGATCACATTGAACACGTTAAATTGGTTATCACATCCTTAAACGCGAAAAGCTTTACTTTGGTAAAAAGAAGCTTCAATTCCTCTGTGCACCCAGAGAACACTTAGCCTGTCTCAACAAGTAAATACACATACGGAATTACAGAGTCACTACGCGATACCGAGATCTATCTGAGCGACTACCCACTCCATGGTAGAATGTAGAATGAGACCCGTACCATTGCAGTTCATCTCCATCTCAGAAGTGATACGGAGATCTATCTGAGCGACTACCCACTCCATGGTAGAATCCATTGCAGTTCATCCCCATCTCAGAAGTAGGGGTTCCACCTGGGGGAAAACCCAGTAAGTTTTAAGGGACATCAAGGGTGCATGAAGGGGCTACGTACCGTGGTGCGGAGGGGCGGGATGAGTCAGAGGTGGAAGCCTCATCGTGAGGCCAGTGTGGGTCCTCGTCCTGCCTCCCACGGGGAGGAGGAGCCCACAGCGGGCCTTGGTGAGCGGGTAAAGGCAATCGGGTGGGCTTGGGCAGGCCACGGCCTGGACGACTGGGTGGGGGGAAGGCGGATTGCCCACGAGGAGGCAAGTCCAATGGTGGTGAAGGAGAGACCGGGCGCTCAGGAGAATGGCGGCGAGGAGGAGCTGTGGGCGGGCAGTTAAGGTTTTGACAGCAGGGGGAACAGCAACCACTCACAAAAGCCCACAGTGAATGAAGAGTCCGATGGAATAGGGGGCCATCCTCGGGCAGGCCTAGCAGCGGGGTCGTCGCTGTGGGGGGCCACGCACCTGCCCTCAGTGAGCGAGGCTCGAGGATCACCATTGTCGCTCCCTCGGTAGTAAAGGAACAGCAAGTCCTCTGCCAGGCTGCCGCTGCGCCGCGCCTGCCGGTTGGCGGGCTCCAAGGAGGCGGAGGCGTGGCGGAAAACCTGCTCTACCTCTCGGCGGGAAAGACGCCGGGCAGAATCCAGGTAAGACTGGGTGATGCGCCCCCAAGACGCGTGGCTAAACGAAGCGCACGCCGTTACTTCGGGGTGCGCATTCAACACGAAGCGGATGGTCTTGCTCCTTTCTTTTTGGGCCTGGCGAATGGCAGGGATGGGGATGGCGCCGGCATCGAACAGCCTAAGCGCTCGCTCAGCCTAGAGCAAGATCAGAAATTGAAAGGCAGCAGTGAATGGAGGCTCACGGCAGCAGCGGCCAGGGCTAACGCCCCAAAGGGCAGGCCATCAGGCCCCTCTAGGGGCAGGTCTTCCTGGCTTGGCTGGCGGATCTTGTCCACGTGGTGGCATAGGATGCGTCGGATGATTTCCCCACCAAATACGCCGCTCCACTCCTGAGTGCATGGCGTTAGAACACGGAATACGGTGGGAATATTGCAGCAGAATTCACCTCTCGATTGTCGCCTTCTGCCTGGCCGTAGATAAATCGCATGTCTTGGAGGAGATATTGGGCGTACTTCCGACGTGTGCCATCGCTGGCAAAATGGTCCGCGCGGTCCTCGTAAAGGGCGATAAGGGCCCAAACGCCGGCGGAGGCAAAACCGGCCCGCCATCCGTCCCCGAGGCGGAAGATTGACTGTCCAAAGGAGAATACCCGGTTAGAGTGGAGAAACAAGATAGAAACGGTTTTACCAGCCGGTAGAGGACCTCTTGCTTGGCCTCTCCTGGATTGCCAGGTAGACGTGGGACTTCAGGGGCATATTTTGCGACCCAGGAATTCAGGACCGCCACAAGCCGTGGGGGGTCAACAAGCCACGGGCTGGGCTCACAGGCGTACCAGCGGTACAGGAGAGGGAGCCACAGGGTATGCCATGACGGGCGGATGGCAGGAGGTAGGTCCTCCGTTCTTGGACGAGTCGAAGTCGCCGCCGACGGGTTCTTGGCCTCAACGGCGCCCTATTTGCAGGCATAAGTGGGCAAACACGGGCACAAAAGACCCGTACCTCATCCGTTGCGCCACGCCCGCGCTTTTTGGGGCCATTCCGCCCGCAATCCCGGCGCTTTTTGGGGCCATTCCGCCCACAATCCCGCCCATTTCCACGTCCTTCACGATCGGAAAGAACCGAGGGCGCCTCATCGTCGTCGTCGTCGTCATCCTTGTAAGGCTCAGGCTCTGACGAGGAGGAATCCTCGGCTGGCCGTTTCTAAGGACAAAACAATCAGCATCGAACGAACGGCACGGAAATGCGCCCTCACCTTCTTCGGGACGCGCCCACCAGCACCAGCACCACGACCGACGCGGCGGGGCCTCCGTACCTCATCTTCGCTGCATTCATCTTCCTCATCGGCGCCCCGGGGCGCCCGCTTCTCCTTGTTGGAGGCGGGGTGATGCGGGCGGGCCATCCAAAAGCAGTGGTCGATGGGGGTCTTGGGTCTTTTGGCCGTACGACGTCGACCTTATAAACATTCTGCCTTACACGAATGTGTCCAACGCCTCCAAACAGGACCAGCCCACCTCTCAGATCGGGGTTCTCGTTAGTTTAGTTCCGTTTACGGGGAGAGGGCGTCGAACATGCACTAGAAGGACGCGGTAGAGGTATTAGGCGGAGTTTCGTGAGAATGGGAGGGAGTATCATCTCGGTTGCCAACCGACGCCAACCCCAGGGTCTTGACGCGGGGCGGCTGCGCTCCGGATGGGAAGCTCATCCCACAGAGCAGGAAAACAGGAGAATGGGAGGGAGTATCATCTCGGTTGCCAACCGACGCCAACCCCAGGGTCTTGACGCGGGGCGGCTGCGCTCCGGATGGGAAGCTCATCCCACAGAGCAGGAAAACAGGAGAATGGGAGGGAGTATCATCTCGGTTGCCAACCGACGCCAACCCCAGGGTCTTGACGCGGGGCGGCTGCGCTCCGGATGGGAAGCTCATCCCACAGAGCAGGAAAACAGGAGAATGGGAGGGAGTATCATCTCGGTTGCCAACCGACGCCAACCCCAGGGTCTTGACGCGGGGCGGCTGCGCTCCGGATGGGAAGCTCATCCCACAGAGCAGGAAAACAGGGACCCCGGAGACCCTACATGGTTTGACTTAGATTGGTAAGCCTTTCTTTCTCTTCCCCCTTCCATGCAGCAGGGTGCGCCCTCTGGGAGCCAAGGCCCCCTCCCTTCTGCCCGTCGGGATCGTCCTATGTCCCATGCCAGTGCGCCTTCCGGCTTCACCCCTGGAGCCAAGGCCCCCTCCCTTCTGCCCGTCGGGATCGTCCTTCCGGCTTCACCCCTGGAGCCAAGGCCCCCTCCCTTCTGCGCGTCGGGATCGTCCCGTGTCCCATGCCTCGTGCGCCTTCCGGCTTCACCCCTGGAGCCAAGGCCCCCTTCCTTTCTATGTCTTTGCTTGTATGGGCGGCGTTACCTCATTTTTCTCGCCACGTCGACGCCTGCAAACCCGTTTATTCCATGACTTCGATTCATCCGAAAAGCGGCGGACGGCGATTCATCCGAAAAGCGGCGGATGGTGATCTTCTCAACGCCGTCGTGCAAGAGAAGAAGCGCTTTGGGCCCTGTACGGTGCGTTTGAACGCCCGGCGCCGCCCCTCGCGCTGCCGACCACGTTCCGAATTTATGACGGACGTCTTACAAGCTGTTGGACCCTTAGATCGATCTTGGGCCGCCTAATCCACGTCACCACTCCTGACTGACGCCCTTCATCGGTCCACTACCCTACTGCGACGCCTTCGTTAGTTCACTCCTCCCTCTTCATCATCCATAAACTTCTAACCCCGCCCACAGCCCACGACACTCCAATGAACACGCAACGCCCACCTCCACCCCCGCAATCCGCGATGGGGTTGAGGGAGGGGAGAAGTTCGCCCTCGGGCTCGTCTTCCGCGTTACGCTCCCCAGCAACTACGGCAGGGATGGGCTCTATGTGGGCATCATCCCCCGTTCCCGTCGGCGTGGAGCGGGAGAACAGGCTGGACAAGGTTGCGACGATGGGGTTGAAGGCGATGGAGCTGGAGATCCTCCACCCCGGTCGTATCGAGATACCGAGGCCGGCCTCGGAGTCCCTCGAGATCCCCTGGAGTGACCATTGCGGGCGGAGATGTACCTTTACCGTCGGAAAGCCTGTCGACGAGGAGTGGTGACCTGGTTTCTCTTACAAGTACAACGACCACGCCCGTGTAACTGTGTCTCTTTCGAAATGTTGAATGCTATCATGATCCCTCTTCATTACGTGCGTTTAGGGCCCTATCGAGTCGTTAAGACCGGCACTCATTCCTTCGTCTTTTGCCCCGTCGCTCTCACCGTCGGACAGAGAACTCATTTGTTCAACGTCTTACGGGCGCTACCGAGGAAGCAAGTCTTGCCCGCCCTTGGAACCTCTTCAAGGGTGCTTCTCTCAGCTCGATTCTTCCTTCTCAAGCCTCCAACTTCCACAACGTTTGTTTCTCGCGCTGCGCTTCTTACCCATCCGGACGCCGCAGTCTGGCTCTCTCATTCTACAAATCTACAATGTCTCCATAGTATCATCCCAGACCTCCCAGCCACCTAGAGACTCAAAGAAAGGTCCATCAATGCGTTCAAGTTGCTTGGCGTTATTCTCCTCACTTTGGCCATCTTCTCTCGCTCATCTCGGCGTGGTGTTTCTCCACGCTGGAGCTTAAGATAAGATTCTCGATTGTAGAATTGTGGATTACTTGGAAGTCGTTCCCCACGTCTGAATTTAGAGCTACGCTACCTCTTTGTCGCTACCATGCTCCTCATCCTTCTTGGCTGCAGCTCTCCTTTCATGCACGCTAGAATGTGGCTACATGTATCCGTCCAAAGCTCGGAGTGAAAACTTAAAAGCTTAGGTTTTACGCTTATTTATAAAAGGGCATGGTAAGATCAAAACATGCCGACTATGTCATGTAGTTGGACAGTCAGCAAGCCACACTAACGCTTCGCCACGGATCCGTAGTACAAGCAACCACGTAGATTAGGTATCTCAAATGGATTGGCCTGCCTCATGTCTGTTTTTAGTGAGGCAGGTCTCATCGAAAATAGCTTCGAGAGCCACCAGCAACATTTTTCAGACCGGTTTTCGGCAGAGACCAGTCTAATGTTCTCTGGCACGGCCACACAGGCCACGTTACTTGACTGGTCCGCCTCCAGGACTGGTAATAGGCGTTCTGTCGCCCAGTACGTATGTTCAAGCCATGACGCTCGTGGAGGGTTGCAGTTGAGAAGAAGCGTGACAACGGGGGTGAGACGCGCTAGGCTTCGAAGTTGCGATGTGCGGGCTGTACCGACTGAACCCCAAGTCGCATGATTACTGACCGTACCATGGGCTAACAGTTAGCAACGGTATCGAAAAGGAGACGCTCATTCAGAAACGCACGCAAGGCGAAGCGTCGTTCGTTGATCAATGAATCCTCGACTTAGCCCCGCGGGTCTACTGTTTGCTCACGGTCATGGTAAAGAAACGGCTTCGGTTCATTCAGTCGCTCATGGTCATAGAGAGATCGTAGTGCAACGCAGAAGGCGGCGAACATATTATAGAACTCGATGGGGCGTGTTCGCCCGTCGATCATCGTCTTTAGCAAGGTCGGACTTCCTCTATCTCGGTCTATGGTAACATCACTGAGACCTAGGAGGTAACGTGGTCAATGCTTTGAGGTCATAAGAAGAAATGGAGTCTTCAGGACGGTTCTCACCGGACTTGTAACGAACAGAGACTCAAGTGTCATGTAGAGCACTAAGTCCTTAAGTTCAACGTTACCTAGATATGGGACTTTAGCTCGTAAGAATTTCCATGTATAGTCACAGCTCAGTCGTTTCAACAAATACAAAAATATCATGGGTATGGGAATGGATTGGGACAAGAAAAGAACTGGTTAGGTCGTGAAAGTCAGGACCAGGTTAGCTTTCACACTCCAAGGTTGTGCCGACCCTCACGTGAACACAACTTCTCCTTCGACCTCATCTAGTACACCTTCTCCTCGCGGTGCATCCGAGCAGAATGGGCTATTCATTTAATCTGGGAACACCCATTAACACCGCACTCTTTGCGTACGTCTTGTATTCCGTGAACAGCATCATATTTCCCAGCGTCTAGCAGTCGAAGAGCATCCCACACGAGTTCAAGGGCGGCTACTCGTGGATGCCCAGAGCGCACCCACCTACAGTGCTCTTCAAAACTTTTACGCCGAAGACGTTGGAACCCTTCCATGGCAAGGAGGGGGGTAGGATATTACTCGCTATCAACGGCATTGTGTTCGACCTCACTGCTGGGCGGAATTTCTATGGGCCAGGTGAGTGGTGTTAATATTGTGCACATCATCGAGTATTCCGCTAGCTCATGCTTCTGAGGAACCGCTGATTAGGCCTCTACTACCAAAATCCCAAGCCAGCTCCATGCACATTAGGTCACAGTCAACTACCTTGAGTCTCTGGATGTGGGTGCTGCAGCTTTTTGCGCCGAAATAGAAAAGGACGTCGTTGGGCCCGTTTCTGGCGCGGTCTTCAACGAGTTTTTGCTCAAAGTCGTCAACGAAGATTCCCCGTCTCAGGAGATTGGAGACTTGATTGGCAAGTTGAAGGATGTCACAAGTGAATCGAGTATGTATAAACCTTTGGTAAGTGTCAGAAAACTATTCTTTGCTTTCGCGTGACTCAGAAGTAACCAGGTGGATGCTTTCGCATCGCAATGTCCGCAACTTGTTTTCAACGATGAACATAATCTTTCTGTGAAGTATCATGACTACGAGATCCAACCTGATATCACCATTCGTGACAAGAAGACCAATGATACCGTCGCCTACGTGCAAGTCAAGGTTTCGCCGTATAACGACCCATTTGATGACAACAATCCCGGTCATATTGGGGACTCAGTGGCCGCGAGGAATACCCTTGGCCAGATCACACGTTATGCCACTGCTCACCAGGGCTTATCTTTCCAGACGCACGTTTTCTCTGTGCTCATCTTCCCCCCCTATCTGCGATTCATGCGCTGGGACAGGGCCGGAGTCATTTACACCAAACGCCTACGGTTCTCAGAACCCGACATTGCCATCTTTCTCCGCAGGCCTTCCGGAGCCTCGAGAGAATACCGGGGGTGCGACGTGAGCGTCAAGAGCGTCAGTCCAGAGGACGGAGATCTTGTCAGCATTCGCAATACGTTGGGATTGAAGGAGGACGCCGAACTGTGCAAAATTAGTATCGATGAAAATCTTTATTTCTTAGCTAAAAACCAGGCACATGGCTCCATCTCTCCCATTGGACGATCGACACGCTGTTTCAAGGCCTATTCCAAGACGACAAAGGGGCTCGTCTTGCTCAAAGACACTTGGCGCCTCATGTCTCCTCATCTCATACCTGAAGATGAAATCTACAAGAAGCTGCAGGCGGCACAAGTTTTCAACCTTCCACAAGTATACGATGGGGCCAACGTTCTCAGTAAGAACCCTTGGCAGGAGACGAAAACCGCTTCCATGGCTGAAAGGTTGGGGCTCCCACTCAACTTGCGTACCTTGCGTCACTACCACCTTGTGCTCGAGTACCTGCCATACAAGCTGGAGCAATTCGAGACTACGAAAGGATTGGTCTCCGCTTTGCGTGATGCGGCACAAAGTAGGTGTCGCCTATTTTACACTGGCCCCCGA
>JAFLHD010009090.1:0-10908 GCA_018856295.1 Blastosporella zonata
AGAACATACCAAGGGTTTTGGGGGGCATATGCGATCGACCCGGTGAGAACGACCTCACCCTCCCTGCGCGTCATATCTATAATGAATGCGACGCCGATGATCCCATCAAATCCAAGATACTCCATTTCTGACTAAGCTGACTAAGTCTGACAAATAATCTTACAAATAAGCGGACTTTCAATTGAGTGCCGAAGGCACGGGTACAACTAACTTGTCACCAATGATTGCAGACAGCAAGCTCGTCTATCGCCGCATCAGTCAAGCCATCCACAAAAAAAAGGTAACACACCTTTCCAGCTCCAACACGTCCAAGAACACCCATTAGTTCGCCCTTCTTGACAACCAAATTGATCCCCTCCAATGCCGGCTCCACCGCATTCTTCTCCCAAGAGAAATCCGCATCTTTAATCGACAGAACCTGACTCACATCTGAGTTCCAACCAGTCAAATCAAGAACATAGACCTTACCTCGTCGCCGCGGTTAAGGGTAGGCTTTGTAATAAGCTTCCTCGCATCGGCCTGCAGTTCATCCGCATTCAAAAATTCAGACAGGCGTCTGACCGATACGATCGCCTCGATGATGTTCGAAGTTACTTGAGCGAACTAATGCCAACATCAAATCACATCCAGTAAGCAGGAATTGACCTGACATACCATGGCCAGGGGGAACTGCAGAAGCATGAACAACGCGATGGCGGGGAATATGATGTCGGAAGTCAACGGCTTCGTTGACACGAAGGCAGCTGTAGCGAAGGAGCTAAAAGCGACGAGGAGAGGAATGCCAGACCAAAGGGTGGTGTTGAATGCCTTCTCATTTAACGTTAATATCAGTCAACGACTCAAAGAACCACACGCACCGTGACGAGTCCGATTTTCTTGAGGTTCTTCAACTCTTGGTTATTACGAACCTCAGAGATTCTCCTGACGAAGCTATACTCCCAGGCATACAGCTTAATACTGTGATAACCGAATGAGCATCCATGAGCGGATCCAAGGGCAATTGGAATCCCAACCTTTTAATATTAGCGAGCAATTCGCTCATCAGACGAGTGCGTTTATCGCGATTTTTCATCTGCTGTTCCTGCATCCGCTTAAGGATCCGCGCAATAACTATTCCACAAGTCCAGTTAGCCATATGAATCCACGAGAGCATGTCCACTCACATGTATTCAAAGGGATAGAAAAGATCATGATTCCAACGCCGACAAAAGCCGACCAACCAAGTAGATCATATAGTGAAATGAACGCGAGCGTAATCTGGGCAAGAATCAAACATTTCCAATTGGGCGAAAGCGAAAGAGACACACCTGAAGAGGGCCGGATATGGCAATGAGACCATAAGTGCAAAGGTCCTGGAGCCTTGTAGCATCGACAGACATCAGATTAACGATATCTCCAGAGGCCCTTGTGCGTTCGTCGTTAGAAAGAACGAGAGCTTTGGCATAGATTACCGTAACAAGGCCAGCGCGAACGCGCATGCTGGTCCAAATATCAGTCAAAAACTCCCCTTCACCCACAAAACCACACACCCTGTTTCAAAAGTCCGCTGGAAGTACTAGAATACCAACAACCTTTAGCACGCAGTTATTCAAAATCGAGTGACTGATACACACCTGATTCAAGGCCACCGTCTGTGCGACAGAAGCAATAAACATCAGACCCGCAATCAAGAAACCTTGCAGGCCGCTCGGGCCATCCGTGGAGTTGCCGAAGCGGGCCGACTGATACCAAGAGATGTACGCCAGCAACCAGCGAAGGAGCTGAGGCTGGAGGAAGGCCAAACAGTCCTGGAACACCTTTAGAATAGCGGCAACAGCGTACGGTCCTCCGTACGACACGAAAAGTGCCTTCCAGAGTGTGCTGTTCGTGGGTTAAAAACTGGGAAACATGTCAAACTTAGGAGAAGGTACTTGCTGTTTCGCCAGTGCCTTCTGAAGGTCTTTGCCAAGGGTTTCGGATTCGTCATGGGCCTGTAAAGATGGCAAGTCGGATTCCGTAATGAACTGCGACGTGCCCTTCTTCATGAGGGGAGTCATCCATCCAAAGCTCTACAAGCCAATCAGCTTCATCAAGAAACCCACATCGATACCACACATACCCATACGCTGAAAATATTCGCCGTGTTCAGCGGATTCTCCGCATGCAATTTATCGCCCAGCGTGGGCTCCGTGCCATACTCGGGTCCGAAGTTTTCCAATGCAAATGAAAGGAGTCCCAATCCCCCCACAGCAACCTTCAGCGCAAGGACGACGTGGGTATCGTCGAGTCCTGCCAGGACAATGCTCCTGATCCAAATTGCCAAATCAGCTGAATAGAGCGGCCAGAATACGAGAAGCAGGGATGACGAGGTGCGGGTGCGGGTGTGGTTCAGGTATGTTAAAGCAATTGCAGAAACGAGTGCGAGAGTTTCGATAACGTAAGAGTAGATGACAGGGGCAGATGCGCGGAAGAATAGAATATACAAGAGGTTTGAGAGGCTCGCAATGAGCGAGGCTCCTAGCAAAGTCTACGGGCATAAAAATGTCAGCGGAATCAGAGGAAAAGTAAGCTGAGTGGTACAAGTTTTGCCCAGAGGAAGGACCAGCTCTTGGGGGTCCTATCTTTGGGGAGGTCAAAGGCTAGAACCAAGGACCTGCAGGTAGCAAGAAGGAGGAAAGCTCCGAGGAGGGATGAGAGGAGGACACCTTCTTCGAAACACAGAGTAATGTCGAACTCTCGGACGCGCGAGACGATGCGCCATCCCTCAGGATCGTGGCAAGTAGCCATAAGTTACGGGAGAGGGAGAGTTTTACTTTTATAATTAGAATCTGTATTACAAAAAATATTGATCCAATCCGGACCGATGCTTATTCAATTACACCGGTACTGTAGCGCACATCTAAATAATCTAGTCGTCGAGGGGTGGCAGGGTATCTCCAGTGATCCGTTCTCCAAGAGCAGCATCTCTGAACAGGGAATAAGCACGTTCGAGATCGTCATTTACAATCACAAAGTCGTGAACGTTGGGTTCTTTCGCGAATTCAATTTCCTTAAGGGCGGTGGCGAGGCGTTTCGCGACGGCGGCCTCTGTCTCTGTTCCGCGCTGCTGGAGACGGGAACGGAGAATGGCCATGGACGGAGGGGAGATGAAGAGGTAAACGGGATCCAGGTTGGTATTTTTAATTTGTCTGACACCCTGGGCGCGCTGGGGATCGACAGGGTGTCCAAGTAGTGTAGATAAAACGTACCTGAGCTTCTATGTCGAGGATACAACGGCGACCGAGCTGCTGGACTGCGCGGACGGTGTCGAAGCTTGTGCCGTAGGAGTTGCCAGAGAACTCGGCATGCTCAATAAATGCACCCGCTTTGAGGAGTTCGTCGAAGCGCTGGGGTGTCACAAAGTTATAATGCTTGCCATCTTCTTCGCCAGGGCGTGGTGATCTGGTAGTATCTGTAGAACGATGAGACGGGGGTGGTGGTAATCGAGCAAAGGGGCATACGGGAGACACTGAAGCCAAATTTATCCGGAAACTCTTTAAAGAGACGAGTAAGTAGAGTGCTTTTTCCTACGCCAGAGGGTCCAAAGAGAATGAGGGGACGTAGAAAGTCGGCTGGGGGCATAGTTGGTGGTGAAGGAAAAAGTGTGTGACGATCAGTGACGGGATGATGGTGACGGGAACAGTCGCCTTTGCCCTCCTCTTCCTCAAACTACCACCTCATCCTTCGGTCCTGGCCACTCTTTCCACTGGCCCTATAGTATATCCTAATGGGTGCCGTTTGCTGTAGACCAACCGTCCGTCATTCGCCCCTTCTCTTGCCATAACAACTAACTTTCCACAAGCCCATCGACTTTGACGGCGATATAAACCTCTTTCACTTTGTCTTGCTGCGCTGTGTAGGCAAGGGTGCCTTTGGCAAGGTCAGCGCGTCCGATCCCACCGCTCCTTCATATCCTATCTACCCGCTCACACCTCGACCAGGTCAGGGTAGTCCAGCATAAGCAGACTCGCGAGCTATACGCCCTCAAGTATATCAACAAAAACAAATGTGTAAAGATGAAGGCAGTCCCCAACGTGGTTCAGGAGCGACGGCTATTAGAGGAGGTCCGTCTACCCCACACTTTTTCTTCCCCTCACTATATCCAACTACACATCCCAGGTTGACCACCCCTTCATTGTCAATCTACGGTATGCCTTCCAGGACGACGAAAATTGCTTCTTTGTTTTGGACTTGATGCTTGGAGGCGATCTCCGCTGTACGTCCCTGCTCCAATTTTTCATTAACCATTCGTAACCTTAACCATCTCCATTCTTCTTTAATTTGTTCAGTCCACTTGGAGCGGTTAGGCTCCTTGTCCGAAGAGGTTGTCCGCTTCTACGTTGCCCAACTCTCATCAGCCCTCGCCTTCCTTCACGACAATGGTATCATGCACCGGTTAGTCAACGATCCCTTGATATTTCTCCCTTTTGTGGCTTTCGTTTGTTTCTCCATCTTCCGTGCCTAACCCACTGACTCCCACCCTGCACCTCCAAAAATAGCGACCTCAAGCCCGACAACATCCTCCTCGACGAGCGCGGAAATGCCCATCTCACAGACTTCAACATCGCTGTCCACTTTGGCGAACGGCGCCTCACTGGTGTCGCAGGTTCAATGGCATACATGGCTCCTGAGTAAGACAAAATTCTCACGCCTCTTGCGGCCCTGAGTTGACGTACCTGACTCTTGCAGAATCTTAACAAAGCGTGGATACACGTACTACATCGACTGGTGGTCTCTTGGTGTCTGTGCATATGAGCTTATCTTTGGCCGAAGACCATTCCGAGGACGGACAAATAGTGATCTGACCTACAGCATATCGAAAGACCCGCTCAAGTGGCCAGAAGAAGCTGACAAGAAATGCAGCCGAGCAGGCATGCAGGTGTTGAAAGGCGTTTGTTTCTTCCTTTCAAACAAGCGAGTCTTCACTCAACCGTTTCATCACAGTTACTTGATCGCGACCCCTCCCGGCGTTTCGGCTGCAAGCCCAATGGCGAAGGTTACCAAGAATTGCGCCGACATCCATGGTTTAAAACTATCGATTGGGAGACGTTAGAGACCAAGGAGCAGACACCTCCTTTCATACCCGACGTCAGTCTTCAGAAGCCTTCTTCCATCAACACTCTTTAAAAGCTAATCATGACGTAGGCCAAGAAAGCCAATTTCGATGCGTCTCACGAACTGGAAGAGTTGTTATTGGAGGATAACCCTCTCAAGGCCAAGGCCAGGAAAGCCAACCAAGATAACCTTAGCGCAGAAATGCGGCAAATGGAAGAACAGTACGATCCTCCCCTGTCTTCTGGCTCCCCTTTCTAATCCGACTGAACAACCCTAGATTCACATCCTACGACTTTAAGAAAATGCAACGACGATCCTACTACCCCCACAACCAGCAGATCATCTCTACCGCTACCGGCACGTCTTCGGGCATGGCCTCCTCTCGCCCCGCAACGCCCGCAAACGACTTGCGCGTCGACAACGCTGTTTCCATCGCCGGCCACTCCCTCGACGGGGGAGACTCCGATGCATACCACCGCCAGGAGAAGATGCTCTCCGAGAAGGAGTACCCATAATCACTCCTTTTCCCATTTTCCTTCTTTCATGCCTTACGCCCGCCGCACAGCCGGCCGATGCGCTTCATAGCCCACCGACTTCCAGTACTACACCCCACCCGAACAACGGGCCTGCCCTGCTTTTGTGTTTTCAGACTCTTTCATTCATTCACTCATTCACCCATATATCCCTATCCCCTCGCCATCTTTCACGGCCACTTGCGATATACTCTTTAATTTACCAACCAGCCACCCCCACCTACCACCCACCACCTGTGTCGCTTATTCCCCTTGGGCCTGTTGTCTCTGGTTGTTGTCTGGAACCGTCGGTTTATATTTGCTTAATCTCTGTAGGAATACCCTCACGAATATCCCCCATGTCTATCGTTTTTTTTATCATTTTCTTTGCCTCTCACAATGCATTGCTAGGTACATACGACGTTCTTGACGCTGCTGTAAATATGATACATAGATGTCATTACGTTCGAGCCGTACAGTTGCAAATGATCGTCGTTGTGCATAGCAAGTTGACATCTGTTGAGTGAATGACATGTTTCAAGGAACTCCTCAAGGTATCAAACTCACTGACAAATCTCCATCAAAGGACGTATTACCACAAGACACGCAGCTTGACCCCGTGGACTGTAACCTGAATCCGCTATGCCTCGATGGAATAAGTCTACACCCAGATCCGACTAACAAGGCAAACGCTCGCTCAAATTAGCATGACTCGCCCTCGAGTAATTAATTATTGGGATAAACTCAAAGTACCAGGGTATCTACTACAACTTCTTCATTTTCTCCATCCTACCCAGCCCACAAGCGCGCCAATAGCCACCAGAGATCCCCACGCCCTCACTTTTTGTCCCACCTGTGTCCAAGCCCCTGTGACATCCAGCGGTAGCGAGCTATGCATCGAACCTGTGGGAGCCTCTGCGCGTTTATAAATTTGAGGTGGGGGCAGGGGTATCTGCTCAGATTGCTCCTGGTGTGATTGAACTTGTGAAGGCGAAGGCGGGCTAACTTCGACCTGCGCGACGCCGCCAAAAAAGTCCGTGATGAGCGTCTGGTCGAGCGCACGCCTGAACAGGTCGCTGCGCACGCCTGGGTGCGAGTTGATCTTGCCTACATCGTAGCTACCGAACTTCTCGCGGTATGTTATTGTCAGGTAAAGTGTAAAAAAGCAACAGAAGCACGCACGAGGTCGGCCATTGTCATGTGGCTGGTTTTATTGATACCCTCCATGTATTCGAGTACGTAGTGCGTATAGGCGTCGATGACCGCAACACCTATGTCGTTGTCGTTTTCATACTATCATATACTCATCAGCAGGCGCCCCGTATGGCAAGTCGGACATGTAACGTACAGAATATGAATTCTCGCCAAGCATCGAAGACCCCGTCGCGAGAATATTTGGTGAATAAAACTTGGAATACATGGTGTTCGCCTGGCATGTATCGATCATAAAGAAGATCTCGTTATACCTGTGGGCCTCTTTGTGAGCACTGTATACCAACCAACATAGTAGTCAAGTAGGAACTCGCCGCTTCTTCTGATACATCTGCTCGAACGCATCCGCGATGTCAAATGCGCTAATCTCCTCGTTGTCCTGGAACTTGAGGAACTCGTTGCCGCCATGGCCTGTCATGTACACAAACACATTCGACCGATCATCCGTAAGCAGACGCTTCGAGCGCGGCACTGAGGGGTCCATGCGACCTATTGGGGCAGTAGTATTAGCCGTATTTCACATAGCATGGGGAGGTAGTCACCCGTCAAGACGCGAATAAGGTTCTCTACAGTGACTTCATAACCACGGTAGTCGACCTCAATATTGTCACCGTATAACTCAATGTGGCGCCCACGATCGGCATACACGCTTCCCGGGAACTTGTTGCGGGAGTTGCAAGAGGCATCGTCGGCAAGCATGAGGATGATATTCGAATCTGGTATACCGAGGCGTTTCACCGTTCTATACCTACGCAAAACTAGTCGGTACGGCGGCCGAGGTATATTTCTCTAGCACTCACATCCCTAGCGTATTAGCCATGTGCTGTACATAGAAGGGTCAGAGTACCATTATGGCTGAGTAAGAGTCAAGGTTATTACCCTGTAATTAAACCAGTATCTCGAGGCACAGACGAGCACGGCCCAATTATTAGTATGATCTGATCCATTTTCAAAGAACTGTTGAACGTCTTCCTCTTGGGACGCGTGTGTCGTCCAGGCCCAGCCAGAGAGGACCAAGAACAAGTGGAGGAACGACAGAAACAGCATTACTGATCGGATTTCGGATGCAGCAACTCTTTGATCCACGACCACCACCTCAAAATTCAAATGAACGGTGAGTCTGTCGCCCTAAACGATGAGCTGGCTCTAATTACTGGTACAGGTCTCGTCGAGTACGACGAAGACTCGCAAAGTGACTCGGACAATCAGGCGGCGTCGTCGTCAAAAATAAAACTGGGCATGAATGTGAGAATCTCTGACCTCCTACCCATCATACTGTTTCCCTCGCACTGTCTGGTCTGGATAGGATAAATCACTGAAAACAAGCTCTAATACGCCTTCAGAATGTGCGTTGCTTTTATTACTTATTTTCCCTTCTTCACACCTGTGCAGCCCGAAAGCCTCAAATATCACAAGTGATCATTCGTCGGCCAACGGCGCACAAGGTTCAAACGCGCGCCCATCTATCTAACGAGATAGAAACCCTCAGGCCCTCAGAAGACGTCAACACCGGGTCTCCGATGGTGGTCGACGGTTTGTCACTACCGCAATCCACGCCCGAACCAATGTTAGACGAGATATCGCGGATACGGTCCCTTTTGTTTCCACCTCCAATACCTGACGTCGATGACTGGGACATCCCACCCGCCTCAACTGGCTCCCCAGACCCCGCTATCGCCGTATGTCGAGATTTTTCGGTCTCTAGCGCCTAACCCCGACCCTGTCTTCAAATCTCTCAGACCAAACTCGCGCAGTTCAGCGCGCTCAAAATCGATCCAATCAACCCAAAGCACTTCAATGATTCTCTCATGTCGAATCGCTCCTTCCGCAATCCGCATCTCTATACCAAACTCGTCGAATTTGTCGACGTTGATGAACGCGTCACTAACTTTCCGCGCGATATCTGGATCCCCGACGACTTCCAGCCAGACTGGTACGCGGACCAAATCGGTACGTGGTCCTTCATCGCTTGTCCGTATTCGTATTCATGCCGTCTACAACCTCTCCCTCAACTCATTACCTATCACATCGACCCTGATCTGCACCCCTCGTCATGGAACACTGTTTCCACTGCTCACATCCCCATATCCCCACCCCTGTTTCCAAAGCCGAATACCAGCGATCTCACTCTGACCAAGGCGCTGCCTCCCAATCTTCGGGAAAACGCTCACAGATTAATTTCACCTCATCCTCGTCTGGGGTCAAGGTTAAGGACCGAGAGCGAGAAAAGGCTGTAGGCCTTGGATCTGCGGTGGGGCGTAAGAGCCGGTTTCAGCCCTATTATTTCGAGCCTGCTAACGCAGCAGGCGCGAAAAAAGATAGGAGATGAGGAGATGCGCGCTCTTTGTTTTTAAATATTGTCACCCACCTGCAATCTTCTAGCCTTTTCTGCATCTATCCATCTCTTGTGAAACCCATTGCAGACCATCTCTCAGCTCATTGCACTGCCGCAAAGCTAAATGCAAGCACCGAAAGAGTAACCGACCTTCCACCAATGACAGAATTTACCGAGTATTCTCTGTTTGTAAGTCCACCTAACTGTGGTCACATCATGCTAGATCGCAGTGTGCGTAAGAAATTCGCCAGTTGTCGATGGCGTTTATGTACGTGACCGCGCTGGCACGAAGACCGATATCTGGCCTCGCGAGCAAGGTGATGTACATTGCGAATAGTGGGCAGTAAGTACTGATGTTCTTGCGTACAAAGTGATCACCCGGATGCTGTCTGCTGACCGTACCCGTTATGGTCGAGGGAATGTAGAGTCTTTAGTCACAAATTCAGGTTCAATCGAGATCCAAATGGATGCTCGTGAGCATTCTGAAGCTGCAGCTGCTTAAGTGACTAGTAGTAATTCACTCAAATTTTATATTACCACCTGTTTAATCCAATTCATATATATTTGTTGTTGATAATGTAATGTCCTCATAATCAAACTATTCGATACTGCCCTGACACTGGCACGTATACAATGCCCGTAAGTATAACGTCTGGATCCCTGGACAGTTCTTAGTTGAGCATTATTTGGTTGCGTCACTGGATTAACAACAAATGAATTGGATTAAACAGGTAGTAGAAGTGCTACCACGTCACCTTACAGTACCTGTTCCCTTTTGCCTCCGCCGTCAAGACTTTCATCGAGATATCGCTGCAAAGTTGCAGGTTACGGGGCCGGAGAAGTGTGCAGCCTCACTTGCAAAAGCAAAACAGACACGTGAGCGAAATAAAGCAGTGAAGGCAGGACGGGATTTAGTAGCGCAAACAAGACAAGATCCACAATGTCATCCTGAATCTCAGGTCTACTAATCTCATACATAGCATTCGAAGACCTTTATGACATTAGCGCATATGATATCAAGGGTTTATTAAGGCTGGGTGGATATTGGTACGCTGTGTTAGTTGCTGATAGGGACATCGGAGATATTTGGTGGTGTACGGCACGAATGAATGATGAATATTAATATTTGAATATCGATGAATCATGACTCTTTGTGGCAATGTGGCCTTGAACGTCACGTGATTTTCGTCTTCTCGATCGGACCGAATGGTTTTACGACGTACGACGACGAGAGTAAGTACGACGATTCCGGAAAAGGTTGGCCACTAGGGCTCATATAATATAGAATTAGTACTGGAATCAATGAGGCTCGGCAGTGCCGAGCGGCAAGTCAAAAGTGGAACCATGGTTCGACGATTTTAGGAGTTAGAGTAGGAGGGAAAGAGAGAGAAGCAAGATGTGGCGAATGTTGGCAGTGTCGGTTTGACGTCGCGCGAAATACAGCACCCAGAAAGGAAATTTACAGAAAGATCAATGAATCGATTTACGTTGTCTTTCATTTTCTACTTCTCGGATGCCCACCTTCACCCAATCGTCAGATTTGTTTCCTGGGAACTCTGACATGGTTTGCTCTTTCCTGCCTACTCGTTGTTTGCTGAAAACCTGTGCTGTGCTGTGACTGGCAATGTATATTAAACTCCTCCAAGATTCTTAACCATGATTCAACGACAATCTACTTCCTCAAGAAAGACTGTTCCGTTATGTCCATCTTGCTTCATAAGGTTTACCTTGCGACAACTTTCTACATACCCTCATACTTGGCTTTTCAACTTGAAG
>JAFLHD010009091.1:0-10839 GCA_018856295.1 Blastosporella zonata
TTTTATTGTGCATCGGATGCATTGCACCCATGTTGCACAACCCATTCGGAAGGGTAGTAAATAAGTTAGCTACGGCTACAAGAGCCGTGTGAGTCTTGCCCCCCCAATAAGTGGAGAAAGAGCAAGCCGGCTTTCCGTCGCCGTTTTTGGGCACACTCCCCTATTACAAACCTAATGTGTCGCAGTGAGGGAGTAGACAGTCAGAGGAGGTGGCGACGAGTGCCTGCATTGCAGGCAGAAGAGGGGGGGCAGGGCTACATGGCCGCGGCCCTGCTGGAGGGGATGGGGGAAGGGTAATGTGCAGATGGAGGCCAGTTCTGACAGGGGCGCCGGGTGTCAAGTGCAGCGCGTGGTGCGAGGATGCTGGTGTTAGGCTCAGATTTGCGGGGTGTCGTTGGAGTATCACCATGCGGCACTCCTGCGCACACACACACTTAGATACACCATAGATAGATGGTGTTTGTCCATGTTTGGCAACAGCCTGGCATACTCGCCAAGGCTCGACAGCAGAGGGAAAAATGAGAATCAATCCATTGCAATTACACTACTGTGTTCACTGAGTCCCCTGAGGTCCCCTTCAACAAACTCCTAAAAGGGCCCACTCCATCTGGCAATGAGAGTGCAATTCTGACTACACAAACCACACCTGAGCACACTGAGAACAACTGGTCAGAATACAGCCTAACACCCTAACACTGGCACCCTACTGCAACCCAGTCTCTGGCCACTTCATAGCAGGTGTCCGGATACCAACACAGAGCTCGGCAACAGCGGACGCAATTCAAGACGGCGAGACAACACCTGCCACCCCGCACAACTCCTTCAACTCGTCAATCACACTCAGCTCCATATCCACACATTCCGGGTGGTCATCAGCAAACCTGACACTACGTACCACTTCCCCCACACCCGACGAGTCATCAGCAACCACCAATACTATGACATCACCCGCATCAACCCCGCCCAACACACCAACCGCTAGCCCGTACACAGTAGCAATGGACCCCAACTTACCGCCATTTGATGGAGACCAAGAGGATGAAAACCCAAGAGACTTCATCAAGAAGCTCAGGAAGTTTGTCGCATATGGGAATATGCATCAAGCAAGCGACACTGAGAAGATAGATTACTTCAGCTGCTCGCTGAAGGATGGGGGACCCGCAGAAATGTGGTTCGAGGACCTACCGTCAGGAGAGAAGGACACTTGGGCACACCTGCTTGACGCGTTTGACATACGGTGGCCCGTGACACAAAGGGCAGCAAAGAACCAGGAGGACCGACAGGAGGAGCTGGGGGAAATCAGAATCACAGAGGAGGAACTCGGCACAAAGGAGAAGGTAAATGGAAGGGAGATACACGCTCACATAGCATGGGCGGACAAAGCGCAGCACGCTGCAAATGCCATTCCAGACAGCAACAACCTACTCGTCAAGATGACTCGCGATAACTGCCCACCATTGCTGAAGGCCCTGGTGCCAGCGTCACACAAGACCTGGACAGCGTTCTTCAATGCTGTATGCACAATCAACATAGACAATTTACGGGAGAGAATAGAAAGAGAGAAGCATGACAAGGACATAGAGAACAAGTTGCGCCGACTTCGAGCAATCACTGCTGCACCACCTACCCAAGCCAAGGCACTTGTAGCAGCATTCAGCAGAATGCAACTCAGTGCCCCAACACTGACCCCAACAGTCAACAATGCAGCACGCAACACCAACAGCGCCGCCACCCAAGTCACAGTCCCACAGCAAAACCTGCAAATACAGCGACCCAACGCTGAGAAGTGGGCCATCATCCTACAGCTCCCAAGACCCACAACCACAACAGACGCTGGCAGAACTGCCTACTGAAACAATGTCGGCCAATGGCACGCAAACAACCCACAGGCAACCGCAGCCACGGAGGACAGGCCATACCCGCTGACACCAGGGACGACACCGCTAGGCTCTGGAGAGTGCAATAGGTGTGGACAGCTGGGACACAGGGAGTTAGTGTACACTGCCAGCGTGCACCTACCTCAAATCAAAACAAGATGGCGCCGCAAGGCTGAGTCCATCCGACGAGCCGTCAACGCACAACCCACCACCATCGCCATCAACCTAGTCGAAACCACAGAGAACCCCCCAATCACGGCCAATCACCTTCAAGCACTAATTGAAGCCTACCTACAACAGATGGAATTCCAGGGAAAAGTGGAAGGGCCGTCCGAATAAATGCCAAACGGACGGCCCCAACCTCAGATCACAAAGACGGCAAGGTCCTCGAGCACAATCAGGCAGTGCCCGAGGACCAGCAGAGCAAAGCCCCCCATATCCCAACATCAGTAACCAGAGATCCCAATGTAGACACTGCTACCAAATACACGATTCTTGACCTGTACAAAATGAGGGATGAAAATAGGGGAGCACAAGAGAGAGCAGTGCCATTCTACCACAAGCTAGAATTGAGGAGTCGTAACGGAACAGCGTGGGCATGGGGACATTTCAACAATGGGGCCATGGTAGACGCAATGTCGAGAGGACTCTGGGAGCAAATCAGGGAAACCACGTCACTGCTAACACCATCCTCGAGAAGATTACGGATGGCCAATGGGTCAATTGTAATACCATTGGGTTGCTGGAAGGGCATTGTCTGGTTAGCCGGGATAGAGGCGCTGGTACCGCTGGAGGTCTTCGACAGCGCAGGGGGATGGGAACTGCTTTTTGGAAAGAACTTGATGCAGACCTTTGGGGTGATACACGACTACTCAACCAATGGCGTGACAGTCAATGTGGGAGGAAAGATGGCAATGCTCACCAATGGACACCAGGACATGCGGAACATGAGCCCGGAACAACGCGCAGAGAATTGGGGGGGTCGCAGTGTGACCCCCATGAAGGGAGTTCCTACAAATGATATGTCAGCCAGGAATGTCACCACTGACGAGGTACCACCAGATAACAGCATGGAAGAAACACAAAGATACGACACAACCTGCGAGGTGACAGACGAGCAGGAAGTACTCATTGAGATAGAACCGACGGCCACCAACAGTTCATTATTCACGAGGAAAAGTGATCCGTTCAAGCCAGCGAGAATCACTGAAATCCTGAGGCTGGTACAAGTGGGAACAGATCTATTGGAGGACAAATGCCAACAGGTGCTTGACATGGTTGCGGAATACACGGACGTATTTGCAATGTCAGTCAGCAAGGTGAAGCACGTGAAGGGAGCGACGCACACACTGCACATTGAGCCGACAGCAACATTCAGTACCAAGGTACACCAAAAACCGCTCACACCACCACAGAAGGAGTATCTACACAAGAGCATTGATGACATGCTGGCAGCAGGCATCATAGAGCGCTGTGACCCCACAAAAGTCAAGTGTGTATCCCTGACAACACTAGCACAGAAAGCCCATGCAGGAGAGGGCCTGTCACTAGAGGAGTTGCAACACAGGGTAAATGACAAGTGTGTAAAGCACGGTATAGATGAACCATTCGTGTTGCCACCAAGACCAGACACACAGTACCACAACACATCACTGCCGCCAGAATGCAAATGGCGCATTTGCCAGAACTTTGCCCAGATTAACTGTGTCACACAGGTACCCCCAATGCCACAGGGCAACATACGTGGCAAGCAACAGAGGCTGAGTGGCCACCACTGGGTATCAACATTTGATTTTGCAGCCGGGTTTTATGCATGTGAGATGGCCAAACAATCGCGACCTTACACAGCGTTCTACGTTGAAGGAAGAGGACATTTTTGGTACAGGCGGATGCCCTTTGGACTGACCGGGGCACCCACCACATTTGCGGACATGACAGCCAGGCACCTGCATGACCTACTAGCCGAAGGAGTAATGGAACTCCTAGTTGATGATGGCAGGACAGCGGGAGACAATTTTGGAAGCAAAATGACAAAACTGTGACAAATCCTGGATAGAGTCCGAGACCGGGACTTATCACTCTCAGCAAGTAAGTCCAAGTTCTTCATGTCTGACGCGGTGTTTGCTGGCGCAACTATAGGGCAGAGAGGAGTACAACCCGATTTGGCAAAACTCACGGCAATCATCGACTGGAAAACCCCAGAGGACGCGCTGAACCTATCCACATTCATTGGCCTTACGGGCTGGTTCCGGGACCTTATAAAAGACTATGCAAGAGTAGAGCAGCCGCTACGCAACCTACTGAGAACAGTCAACCTGCCAGATAAGTATTCAAAAACTGTGTACCGGAGAATCATGTCTTCCTTTAAACTTGCAGAAACATGGACTGAGACACATACAAGGGCATTCCTGAAGTTGAAGACTCTGATGACCTCCGAGCCAGTATTGAAGGGACCACGGTGGGATGGTACACCCTTTGTAGTGACCACAGACGGTTCCAAGGAGGCGTTCGGTGCAGTACTCGCACAGAGGTCCAGCACAGTGCTACCCAGTGGGAGGAGCATCTCCAAACTACATCCCATAGCATTTGCGTCAAAACGCACATCACGCACGGAGGAGAAGTACAAACCATTCCTCCTCAAGTTTGCAGCACTGAAGTTTGGACTGGACAAGTTTTCTGACATAATCTGGGGCTTTCCAGTGGAGGTCAAAACAGACTGCCAAGCACTACGAGACCATCTACTTAATGACAAGCTAAGTGCCACATACACTCAATGGCAAGATGGCATACTCAGCCACCAGATCACAGATGTACGCCATGTCCCAGGGTGCATAAACGTAGTCGCGGATGGCCTCAGCAGAGCCACAGAAGGTATGGTGAGAGAGGATGGAGACGGAAGCAAGTGGACAGTGTCCAAAGACTGGGAGGCCAACATGGCTAACTCATGACGTATTCACCATGCAGAACCAGAGCCACATGCCAGAGGGAATGGAGAGGTTACGCAAGAGATTGAACGACATCCCTATGCTAATACAGACTGTCGATGCAATCCTCGACATTGACAAAGATGCGTCGCTGAAGGTCAGAGGCAAGGCAAGACACAGAGCCTCAGAGTACCTCATTGAGGAAGGACAACTTTGGAAATTAACAGGGGGCCATAGAATATGCGCACACGCAAAGGTGGAGTGCACATCCTATGCAGAAGGAATACAGTTTGCTCGGGACAAACACACAAATGGCGGACACTGGGGCCGCAACGCAGTAAAGAAAGCACTCATGGACAAGATTTGGACCCCAGGGTTAGACAGCGCAATTATTGAAGGGATACAGGACTGCGGGCACTGCAAGAACTTTGGCAGCACACACATAAATGCCCTACTGGACCCAATCACCAGACGACACCCATTTGAGCTCCTGGTTGGCGACTACCTATCACTACCCAAAGGTGTAGGGGGATACAAAACAGCAGGTATATACCTCGACACATGCACACAATACGTCTGGGGGTACAAGTTCAAGTCCGCAGGTAGTGCAAAAACTACAGAGGAATCACTCAAAGACATAGCACACACCTACACTCCACACAAGGTTTTCATGAGCAACGGAGGCAGTCACTTCAACAATGCAGCAGTGCGTACCCTCTGCGAGAAGTTAGGCACAAAGACTCACGTAGTCTCGGCGTACTCGCCATGGGTCAACAGATTGGTTGAGGGCACAAACAAGTTACTACTGCACATCCTCAAACGACTGTGTTTACCAAACCTTGACAAGGACAAGTACAATGCGGTCAGCTGGGAAAGACTACCCACAAACTGGCCCACACATTTCAACCACGCAATCAGAATACTCAACAAACACCTACTCCCGGCACTTAAATTCACGCCAAAGGAACTTTTGCTAGGGCTCATCGTCAACACAAGACCCACACCGGTCGAGCAGAGCATGCTACCAGTCACTGAAGATGACACCCTCACACAGCTAGCGTACGTGGAACAGCAGCATCTAGATGGATACTCGGAGGCAGCGAAGCACGTGATGAAGCGGAAGGCAACGTTTGACAAGAAAGTACTTGCAAAGAACCCAGGTGAAGTCATATTTTATGCTGGCAATTTGGTACAAGTCTACAGAAGCGACTTAGATTACACCTTCAAGACAGAGCGCAAGTTGCTTCCCAAGTGGTCACGACCACACCGGGTGGTTGCCCGCGAACTCAATTCATACACACTGGAAATGACAGAAGGAACCCCAATAGATAGACGGTTCAGCGCGCGACGCTTACGCCGCTTCAAACCAAAAAGGGGAACGAGACTAGCGGACACACAGGAGAGGATAGAAAGGGAGAGGCAGCAGAGGGAGGGGGATGGACAATCAGAGGTGGAGAGCGTCGAGGATCGGATAGCAGACGACAACGCAGCAGGCAGCGAGGACACCGCCACGTGAGGGGGGGGAACATGGAGTATCGCCATGCGACACTCCTGCGCACACACACACTTAGATACACCATAGATAGATGGTGTTTGTCCATGTTTGGCAACAGCCTGGCATACTCGCCAAGGCTCGACAGCAGAGGGAAAAATGAGAATCAATCCATTGCAATTACACTACTGTGTTCACTGAGTCCCCTGAGGTCCCCTTCAACAAACTCCTAAAAGGGCCCACTCCATTGTCTGCTTGGATTATGTGCCAGTGTGTCTGCAACGAGGGGGGGGCGCGGCTCTGTCTGGTGCCAATGGCAGTTTGTAGCTCAGGACAATTTGCTTTGTGGTCAATCCGTCGCAATTGGGTCTAGATAGGGTTAGGTCACCTGGTATGGAGTCGTTACGTGAGCGGGGGAAGTTCATAAGGGCGAGCTTGCTTAGCTTGAAGGGAGAGTTGTGTGATGTTGACCAGTCAAACCCGCCGTTGGGGTGGTGCATCATGGCTCCAATCATGTGGTGTGCTTTGCGTAGGGACGGGGCAGTGACGAGGAACATTGAGTCGTCGACAAAGCCAAGAGAGAACTTGGATTTGCTCCTGGGGATTGGGACCTGGATGAGCGGGGCATTGTAGAAGGTGTAGTGTAGCATGGCAAGGGGGCAGCCCTGAGTTGTGCCATTGTTGACACCAAAGGGGGCCGAGGCATGGTCATCAAATTTGAGGCCGGTATATTGGTTAGAGAGCATGCGTTTGGTGAGGCGGATGAAGCATCTAGGGACGGCACATTCCCTCATATTGTGGATGAGTCAGTCTTTTGCCGTGTTGGGGAATGCACCTTGTACGTCGAGGAAGAGGGCGGCAGCGACTTTACCAGACCGCCAGGCGTCTTTCACAGTTTGGGTGACCAAGTGCATAGCATTGGTGGTGTTGCGGCCTGGGCAGCCTCCGAATTGACCGGGGGGGAGCATACCGTGTTTTTCTGCAAGGAACAAGATGTCAGCTGTGACCAGTGTGGAGAGGAGCTTGCCCATTGTGTTCAGGAGCCCAATCGGGCAGTATGCGTTTGCTTTGGTGTAGTCTGGCCTTTGGGGTTTACAGAGGACTAGGGTTGTTGAGACCAGCCAGCTGGGATGGTATGTGTCGAGTTCAAACATTGCGCGGTAGATGTAGAAGAGGTGGTGGACAAGGACATTGGCGCTACACATTAGAAGGACGTTGGGGATGGCGTCTGGGCCCGCTGCTTTGTGGGGTTTCAGTTGACTTAGGCCGGCCAGAATGCAGTCACGGGTGAAGTATTGGATGCCTGGAAGGGGTTTGGGATATGCAGTAGCAGGGACAGAGCCCGGCGGGGGGGGGAGGAAAGAAGGACTCAGCTAGAACTTTGGCCTTGTCTGCGTTATTTGTGGCCAGGTGGTGAGTGCCGCTTGCAGAGGTTGTCCCTAGGTTGGGGATGCGGGTGCAGGACGTGTCAGTAGGTTCTTGGACAACGTAGTCATTGGCCGTGTAGATCCTACGGGAGTCGATGCTCTCAAGCCAGCTGATCCAGTGGTTGGATTTTGCTGTTTCAATGGCACGGGCCATTTTGTTGCTGGCACGCTTGAGCTTGGCTTTTGACGGGTGGTCTTGGATGTCGCGGTAGCGATATGCTTTGCAGTTGGCTGTGCAGAGGCACGTCTTGAGGTCAGTGAGATTGCTGTTCCATCAGCGTTTTGTGAATGGGCATGGGGCTTTTGTTGGGACAATGGTCTCGTCATTCATGACTTCCTGTATTATAGAGGTTAGTAGGTCGACCTTAGTGAGGAATTCTTCCTTTGTCGTGATGCGACGTGCGGGGGAGTGGGTGTCTAGTTTAGCCTCAAGTGCTATATTGAATGCCTTCCAGTCGGCCTTGCGGAAGTCCTTTGAGGGTAGTGATGTGCTGTGAGGGGTGGGGAGGCTGATTTCAGTGATAATGAGGAGGTAGTCGGTCTTTGGTGGGCAGCGCTCGGCGTCCGTGTAACACTTGATGACAGGGCATTGGTCGCTGTGTGAAATCCAGACGTTATCTGGTCTAGTCCAGTGGTCTGTGACCAATTGGAGTGTAGGGACTCCAGGCGGAAGGGCGAGGTCCATGTCATGGTCCCAGATCAGGGAGAGAAGGGGTTCAATGTTGACGGCTGAGGAGTTGAGGTGGCAATTGCCCTCGGGCTCCCATAGTGGGTGGTGGCAGTTGAAGTCCCCCAGCCATAGCATGTTGTCAGCTGGGGACGTTTGTACGTCTTGGATTGATGTGGCGAGGTAATTGGCGAGGATTGTAGTAGCGTCGTTGTAGGTGCAATCGTTGTAGATGTTCAAAATGGCAATGGAGCCATGGGTGCCAGTAATGCGTACTGCCGTGATGTCAGTGGAGGGGATGTCAAGGAATGTTATCGCGTCTGAAGAGATGTTAGGATGGAGTGCGTACGTGGGCTGCCGTCACGGCCGTGGAGGATGGGGTACCGGACCGTCCACTCCCGGGAGGCTGTAGTGAGGCCAAGGTTTGTGAGGATTGGCTCTTGGATTGCCAGGACATCCCAGTCAGTCACTTTTGCATTGGCTAGGAAGTGCACCTGCGCAGGGCTTGATTTGCAGACATTTTGCTGCCAAATTTGGAGTTTCTGCGGAGATTTTGTGGGTCGACGATTCATGATAAGAGGGCGGCAGGTGGGGTGTTGCTGTCTGGGTCAGTGTGGCAGGCATTCTGGGAGGATGTCCTGGTGGTGACGTAGTTGAGGAGGTTGGACTGGCGGGCTGCCGTGCCGGGGGTGTGGAAGGTTGGGGTCTGTCGCAGTTGTGTGTTGGGGGCCTGGGGCAGGCCCATTTGCTGAAGCTGAGCGGTTGTGGGGAACATTGGGGTGGAGTTATCAAAGTCCTTGTCCCATCCGTGGCCATTGGAGATGGGGTCGAAGAATTGGGTCTCGTCGTTTGCACTGGGGAGGGCATTTTGTATGGATTTGATTCTCATTTGGTGGTGGAGGCCGGCCTCAATTGCGTCAATTTGTGCGCGGTGGATGGGGGGCACTCTGGAGAGCTTGGGGAGGGGGGGCAGTGACCCATGTGGATGCATTGTGGATGGTGGGGAAGTAGGGCATGGAGTTCTCGGGGTACCTTGATTCGAGCTCGGAGCAGCGTTTGGTGAATGTCAGACAGGACCTGGAGAAGCTGGCACCTGGGAGGGTTGCCGCTGTTGCAGGGCTCGGAGGAATGGTCAGGGCTAGCGCATTTGGCACAGCGCTCTGTTGCTTTGCAGTTCATTCTGATGTGGCCGTATAGCTAACATTTGTTGCATCTTAGTGGGGCTCGGATGTCTTTGTGGATGGCCACGAGGTGGCCTGCTATGAAGATGCGCTCCTGGATCATATGGTTAGCTACTTTGGTGTTTCTGCATGATACCTTAAGGGAGGCTAGGGTCTGGGAGTGAGACCAGTAAATGGGTTTCTTCAACCATGATGCAGTGTTGATGGAGTTTGGGGGGAGGAAATTGTCGTCCTCGACCTGGCGGATGTGTTTGCTGTTGGCTGGGTCGAAAGTGCTGTCGCAGGGTACAAACCTGATGATCAGCTGTCAGGGGCGTTTGCTGACTGCCGAGGTGTTACCAAGGCAGCTTTCTGGGAAGCTGAACGCGACATTGTTTGCATATTTGAGGATGCGCTGAGCAGATTTGGGCGTGTCGAGTTCAATGGTGAGGGTGGTTTTGTCACTGTCGGGCTTCGTAGAGGCCATGATGCCGCAGACTAGGGTCTTGCCGGGGCCTTCATGACAACAATGACACCACAAAAAGTCACAATCCGGACTATCAGCCCAGCAATGGAGAATTATCTGCAGATTCCGACCCGGAAGCAATAGATCATCAGGGTGTTTTCTCACTTTATGTTGGTGTAATGGCTACAGCTGCCATTGAGGAAAATGATGAATATGGTGAACCTGAGCTGCTTGGTGAACCTGATTTGGTGAATGCCGTAATTCTCAAGGCAGAAGATCAAAGTGATGCACAATCAGTCAGTCTGTCAGACCCAATGCTTGAAACCTTGATGTTTGACTGTGAACTCTAGCCAGTGGCAAAACAGCCTTGTTTAAGAGTGCTTCCATTGTTCTCTGGAGCAGGACAGACAACAATGTATATGAAGAATAAAGAATTGATCAAGGCAGCACATGGATGTCAAAAAATCAGTGCTTTTTTCCAGCCTCGCGAGACTAAAACATGCGCCAAACCAACAATTACACCTGTTGGACTGAATCTTGACAACAATTTGGCAGAACCCTCATTTGTGGGAGCATTAGAAGTTAACAACATGCAAGAAGAAGCCAAATCAATTCCAGTAGCAGGTGAATTTCAATTTTTACTAATGCGTTAAACATGTAAACATCTATGTGCCACAGATTCCAATCCCAAGGATTCTATTGAGCAGATTCCAATTCAAGAGTTGCTTGACATCACGGTAGACAACAATATTGAGGATCTGAGGCCAAATACATCAGAACTTGTTAAAAGGCTTCTCAAGGATGCAAAGAAGCACAAGTCATATGG
>JAFLHD010009094.1:0-10622 GCA_018856295.1 Blastosporella zonata
GAGAATAGACAAAACTCTAATACATGATATGGTGGAACTGAAACAAGCTATGGAGCAGGAAATGGCGACACTTGAAGCTGTGGTCTCGCAGGCTGTGGAGAAGGCGGTCTCGCAGGCGGTAGCAGAATTAAGGAAGGAACGTGAAGCTGCGGTAGCAGAATTAAGGGAGGAATGTGAAGCTGCCGTCTCGCAGGCGGTAGCGGAATTAAGGGAGGAACGTGAAGCTGCGGTCTCGCAGGCGGTAGCGGAATTAAGGGAGGAACGTGAAGCTGCGGTAGCGGAATTAAGGGAGGAACTAGGGGAACATGAAGAAGCACACGCCAAGCTCCAGAATGAGCTTCAGGACCTTATGGATGTACGTCAAAGCTTTCTTTTTGTATCCCAATAACTCACACAGTCCACCCAATTCATCCTTGTAATATAGTTGCTTTCTTGTCCCATCATGTCCTGGTAGCGATCCTATCTTTTTGGCGGAATGTTCGGTCCGTGGAGTGTTTATTTCAAGAATAAGGGAACATTATGTTGCTGTAAGAGGAACGAGGGGGAAGTGGTCGACAGAGCCCTTGCTAAACCGACGTGACAAGGGTGACAGTAAATTGCCTGTAAAGGTGTAGCACTTGACTGAGGGACTACAGCTCATACTACTTTGTCTACACACCTACACACCAGGAAAAACCTATTTCGTCGTAGTTTGGCCCCGTTTATCCAGATAGCGTCGCGTAGGTCCCTGTAGGCAAGGAGTCATTGCAATATAGAAACCTGATTGACTCGAAGCTGGCGGACTCCTTGATGAGATTAGAATAGATGCTGTATCACAAACACTTACAACCTTATCATACGACGTATTGACTACACCGATTCATACACACCTCATACACTACACTTACGTCACCGTACCTTACATATCTGGCCCCTCGGCAGTTCATCCATCCCATCCATCCATCCACACAACTATTGCAGCTCCCAGACTGCTACATTTCCTCCCCGGTCAACCACACAGTTTTCTCTCGTCTGGGGAAAGAGAAATGGAATCAACGCCTGCTTCTGCTTTGTGTAAGCTCATACTTACAACTTACAACTACGATGATTATATCACATGACCATTAAAGTACAATATATGCGTGTAGACAAGTAATTACACTACTTAGACTCTAACATACACAATTGACGCTTTGTAACTGTTCTACACGCGCGACCCTCGCCGCCTCAGTGAGGCTACTCGGGTAGCTTCCACTTTTTTTTGAACATCACTACAACGCGTATAAAAGCCTAGTCCGTGGATCGAAATTAAAAGAAGCAAGAAGACACCTTTCCGCCAACCCGCCCTGTCCATTTTGACACCCTTTACTGCCCCTTTTCCGCCTTTTTCACGAGCCGCCTTTGCCTTTTTTTTAAAAAAAAGAAGAGGCAAGGAATTCGAACATACCGCGTCACCCCCTCCATTCACCATACAGCTTCGCCACGCTGCCTCGCCAAACTCAAAACACGCACCCCCACATGCCGTCTCCCGCACGCATTAACGGCGTGGAACCTCCCGTCATTGCCGCATCATCCGACTCGTCAAACAGCTCTGACAACGAATCCTTCCGCGCCCCCCGCCCTGAGATCTACTCCCCTCCTCATTAGAATGTCCGCCACCGCTATTGTTTTCCCAAGCCTCTTCATAGCTCAATGGGAACTATTACATCGTTGATCACACAAGATTCTATTTCATTTTTCACACTCGTACACCTTCTTTTTTAGGGAATGGGTGAGTGTAAGCTCATACTTACAACTTACAACTACGATGATTATATCACATGACCATTAAAGTACAATATATGCATGTAGACAAGTAATTACACTACTTAGACTCTAACATACACAATCGACGCTTTGTAACTGTTCTACACGCACAACCCTCGCCGCCTCAGTGAGGCTACTCGGGTAGCTTCCACTTTGAGTGGGTTGGATATGCACCGGCCCGTCGCTATGTTCCACATTTGCACGGACTGGTCCACAGAGGAGGAGACCAAACATGCCCCGTCAGCTGAGAAGATGAGGTCGGTTATGCAATCCCCATGGCTAACAGAATTATCCTTCTGTGACAAGTTTTCATTGCTATCTGCACTCGTGAAGATGATATTTCCATCCTGAAATCCAATGGCCAGTGTGCCGTGGCTGGATAATGCCATTGCAGTGACAACCGTTGGTTGTAGCAGGGAACTTTGGACACTGTCCAGGGTAGACTCCCACTCTAAACTTTTCCTGTCAAAGCACTCCCATATCTTCACTGCCCTATCGTATTCACCAGCGGATACGACCTTGTTTGCATCAGGCGAGAATTTGATGGGAGTAATGGATCCAACATGTGCCTCTTGTTTAACTTTGCCTCTGACCAACGAACCTTGGCTCTGCAAGTCCCACACCTGGATTTGATTGAAAAAACTGGCCACCAATTTCGATCCATCCTGTGACAGAGCCAGGTCTACAACAGAATTGGAAGGTGGGATGTTGTAAAGGATACCGCACGATTCTGTATCCCAAATAACAATGGACTGGTCCCTGGGGTCGGCCTTCATCGCAGAAAAGATGTCCTGTTCTGCGGATGCCAAGTAGTCGGTAACTCTGGGGCCGACGGCCACGCGCGAGCCATTGGTCAATATTCTGACAAATTTTGCAATACTGGCTGATGTCCCTTCGAGTGCTTCATGGCGAAGCCCTTCATCAGGCCATTTCCCCTCTGCGTTAAGATCCTAAATTACGATCGTTGGTGGATTGCTTGCAGCAGCCACAATTTGTGAACCATTGCGCGCAAATGTCGCCTTTTCGGGTTCAAAGCTTTCTGCGCTCAAGACGCGCTTCCTCTTGAAGATGTGCGTTATCTCGGCGACTGATGGCTTCTCATCTAATTTGGTTGTCAGGCTGTGACCTAGCGCTAATAATTATTGAACGTACCCTTTGAAGGAGTGTCCTGATCCTGGGGGCGTTCTTGTGGGCCAGAATTTACTATCAACTGTCCGATTTTAATGTTGCCGCTGGGCTGATAGAAGATTGACATGGCTGGGACGGTAAGGAAAGAAGAAATGGCTTTTGAAAAGGAGAGACTGATGTACACGGCATTTGTGTAATAAGCCGAGCGGAGGAACAGACATAAGCAGGGACTACGGATCCAGGTGCGGTGTTCGGTGGCGAGAAGATATCTTCATGTGCGTGGAAAATCCCAATGACAGGATCTCACAGCTTATCCAACAAGGATGCCCAATTATGAATAAGGAAATTAAGATGTCGATTGCTGTGATGATCAACTCGAGTCCATGCATCATGTAGTTAACCCATGAAGATTGTTATACGGGGGCGGATTGCTACGTCGGATTTGTGAGCCATTATGGCCGAAACGGCGGTCGACGTCTTCCAAAACGAGGCTCGAATAGCCTTGTCCAAAGAATGAACAAATGACAGCTAGAACGTCCCAGCCAAATCGTCAGATGCCCATCAGTCATCCATCTCGCTGCACATATATTCAATCCGTTTATACGGCACCTTCCCTTAATCCATCTTCACCTCATCCACCCCGCCACCCCACGATATGGAGGAGATGCCTTCGGAAAATGGCCATACAACCGACTATGACAATGACCTAGAGAAGGTAAATCACCACAATAACAATTCCTTGAAGCGAATACCATATTGTTAGCAATCACACACCCAGAGAACAGGGTGAGAGCACAATAGACAGCTAACTTGCGGAAGGTAGTCATCGTATGGATGACTGACTCGTCCTGTTCAGATATATTCATCATCAGTGTATACGCTGTGTACAGTGCCAACTTGAGTCATCGCACCAATTCCACCGCCGAAGTTTCCACTTTGTAGTCCTCTTCATGTAGCTCATACATACACAAGAAGAGTTCTCACCTCACCTTGCTCGAAATGATGTACAATGCATCTGGCCGACAAACGGGCGAAATACAACAATCTCACAGATGATTCTCAAGACCCTCTGCGCTCAGACCAGCCTTGCATCCACTCACGTCTTCAGAGGGCGATGTCAGCTCGGAGTGTTAGAAATCTATAGAACACGTTGAGAGTCAGTTCCTCAGTCGAGTATAGAAGACTATATTTCTGTATACCTATAGAACACGTTGAGAGTCAGTTCTATAGGTGGTGTTCAATGAGTGATAGGTAGTTTAATAAGTAAGAAAGAAAAGGAAGGCTCACCCTCAGTCGAGTATAGAAGACTGAGGGTTCCCGTGTAAAGTAGTGAAGTATATATCTATGTGTCGTAACAATGGATGTCCCAATCAGGGGATATTGTGTCCATGGCCATGGCCGTATGTATGTCGGCCCATGGCCAGCGTGAGTAGTCCGTTGCCCGAGAATGCCCGTCGGTTAAAGCGGATTGGGGTGGATAATATCCAACACTCCTCCTCACCACAAACCGCTCCTCCTCGCATGGATCCTGCGCTATTGGAGGCCAAGTCGTGGTCGTATGTAGGAAAATAAGGGGAGTGGAAGAGCCTTCGTGAATATGTCGGTGAGGTTCTCCTTGCTAGGGATGTATTCCATGGACACCTCGTCGGATTGTACCCGCTCACGGAGAAAGTGATACTTTATATCAACATGCTTGACCCGAGCATGCAGTGAGGGATCCTCTGATAAACTGATGGCGGATTCATTGTCGCAATGGATAGTTGTCGGTTGCGAAGAGATGTCATGTCCGATTGCCTTAAGGAGGGCCCGTAACCAAATGCATTCCTGGGCACTCTCGAATGCGGCCATGTATTCAGCCTCGCATGAGGATGCTGCTGTAGTCTTCTGCTTCCTTGAAGCCCATGAGACGGTGCCAGATCCCAAGTTCCAAGAGTATCCGCTGATACTTCTGCGAGTATCTAAGCAGTTGGCCCAGTCCGAGTCGGTGTATCCCTTTAGCGTTATGTTCTGGGTCTCTCTTCCTCCCAGGACTAGTGCAAGGTTACGTGTCCCCTTGAGGTATCGTACAAGCCTAATGGCGGCGTTCCAGTGCTGAGATGCGTATGAGTCGACATATTGTGTTAACTGACCCACTGCGTAAGAGATGTCCGGCCTAGTCGATATGGCGAGGTATAAAAGACATCCGACTAGTGATTGGTATGGTGTCTTTTCCAGCGTGCGCTGCTCCTCCTGAGGCAGTGTTGTACGATTAATACGTTGCAGCTTGGAGTTGGGGTCCATGGGCAGAGATATGGGGGCGGCATCTTTCTGTCCAAATTGTGTGATGATTTTATCTATAAGTGCCGTCTGTGATAGCTTGACCTGGAAATTAGGTCGATCCCATTCCACTGCAATACCTACCACAAAACGAGGGGTTCCTAGATCCGATATTGTCCATGTATCCCGGAGTTGCTTCTTGAAGCGTTCGTTCTCCTGTCTGGAACTTGCTATGCATAGGAAATCGTCGACGTGTACTGCAGCAATGATGGTGCCCTGTTCTGTGCTCCTATAGTAGACGCACAACTCGCAGGCCAGCTGAGTGAACCCCCATGAGACCATGTTGTCGTTTAGTGTCTTGTTCCATATGCGTCCGCTCTGTTTCATTCCATACAGACCTCGCACCAGCTTCCACACCCAGTCCTCCTTCCCAGGTTCTTCGAATCCGTCTGGTTGCTTCATGTACTGCGTCTCCTCTTCTGGTAATATGCCGTGTAAAAATGCTGTCTTGATGTCTATCTGTGTCGCATCCCATCCTTTTGCTGCTGCAAGGTGCAGCAGTATGCGCCAGGATTCCATGCGTGCTGTTGGTGAGGTGGTCTTAGTGTAATCCCTCCCATATACCTGCTCATAGCCGCGAAATACTAGTCTGGTCTTGAAGCGTACAGCTCTCCCATTCTCGTCGCATTTGATTTTAAACACAGGGCGGCCGGTCCTGACTTTTACTCCAGGTGGTACTGTAGATCTCTGAACCAGCTGGTATACTCCCATGTCTTTTAACGACTGGAGTTCTTCTCGATAGCTTGCTTCCCATTGTTTTGCATCTGCACTGTTATGCGCTTCCTTCCATGTGCGTGGTTCGTCAGATGTATCTGGGTGTAGGGGTCCTCCATCTATTTCCACAACGGCTGCCAGTAGGTTGTCCAGATCCTCGGCATCAGCTATTTGGGTCAGATCAGGCATTGTGTTGTCAGCTTCAACTTGTGGTTGTGCAGTGGTTGTTTCTGTTGCGACGTTGTCACTCCTCCTTTTGATTCGAGATGCCTTTAGCCGTTCCTCGGCTTCTCTGGACTCTTGAACTGCCTGTTGTGTTCGAGTGGTCCTATCGGGGTTGGCTCTATCGGTGGGACGAGAAGTTCTGGATGAGCGTCGCAGGATTACAGTGTCTTCCCCCAAGTGCTTGTCAATTGTGCTTGGGATTATGGTATTGGATGTCACGTCGTCATCGTCAAGGATATGGTCCTGTTTATTGTGTATGGTGGTGTCATTGCCGACATTGGGATTAACTGGGATGTGTGTATCTTCATCCTTGGATTCAAGGAATCTGACGTGGTGTGATTCATAGATTTTTCCAGTTTGGCGATGGTAGCATCGATATGCTTTGGAATTATGAGCGTAGCCCACAAGAATACATTCAATGCTTCTCGCGAAGATCTTTGGGTTATGCATGTTTTGTATCAGCACAAATGCTCGGCATCCAATTTCCCGCATGTAGTCGTATTTGGGAGGATGTCCGTACCATTTTTCGTGTGGGGTGAGTCCTTTTAACGATTTAGTAGGCGTCTTTTTGTGGAGATGGGATGCTGTCATATAAAATTTGTCCCACATGTTTGGTGGGCATCCTGTTGTGATTTGCATTGTCCTAGCCTTTCCCATGAGTGTTCTGTGCATTTGTTCTACTCGGCCAATATGTTGTGAGGTGTAGGCTGCACCTTTTTGGTGCTCTGATCCATGCGATAGCAGCCAGTCCTCCATCTGTTGTCCTTCAAGCTCGCCATCGTGCCCTGTCCTAAATGTGCCTAGTTTATTGCCAGTTTCGTTTTCTCGGGCTGTTTGCCATGCTTTTAGGTGTAGGAGGGCATCCGATTTTCGCTTGAGCATGATGGTCCAGTGAAGGTTGGAATAGTCATCAACAATATTCATTATGAGTGAGTACCCGTTGCGTGATACTATAGCTTGTGGGCCCGTTAAATCTACCCAGACTATCTCTAGCTTCCTAGTTGCTCTCCTCCCTTCCCCTCTAACCTTTGGTACTGGGACCTTGGTCTGCTTCCCAAGGATGCATGAGTCGCATGCTGGTACTTTGGAGGGGATAGAGAGTGGCGCACCTGGGAGCAAACCTAATTTGGCTAGCTCAGAGATAGCCTGGTAGTTTGCGTGACCAAGACGCTTGTGCCAGGTTTGTAGATTGACATCGTGTTGTGACAAGTGAGCGTGCTCTGTCATATCAGGTTGTATTTTGATGGAGTAGAGTCGATGTCCAGGTATGAGTGGCCCACTCGCGATGAGCGTATTTGAGGTGCGGTCGAATATGCGGACTTTCTCGTGGTCAAAGAGAGCTTCTACCCCAGAGTCTGTAGATAGGGCACTGACAGAGATAAGTCGTACTGTTGCATTTGGGATATAAAGGGCGTCTTTGAGTATCACGGAGGCCCCTTCTGCTGTGTGTAGGTGGATTTCTCCGATGCCTATTGCGTCTATGGATGTTCCCCCTACTCCTTTCACTGCCCTGGGCGTGATGGGTTGCAGGTTCAGGAAATCTGCTTTCTCTGGGGATATATGGATTGTTGCCCCAGAGTCAATGTAGAATGGGAGTTCCTTGATGTTGTGGTGAGCGCGTGTGATGTTGTCAATGTTCATAGTGAGGACAGAGTTGTTTGAGGGCTGGGAGAATTTATTCCAGTCTAGAGATGTTGTAGGTTCACCTGTGGCTAGGAAACCATGGTATTCCCATTCGTTGGTGTTGTGATCCTTAGAGGTGACGTTGTTGTTTGTGATCCCGGCAAAGTCATTGCTGGGGGGTGGTGTGAATCTTCCCAATGCTGAGGGGGGAACGCAGTGTGTTGCTCCATCCTGGTCAGTTACCAGTACAAATGATTTTGGCGTAGGTGTATTGATAGCATTGGTTCGTGCTCCTCCTTTCACGGTACCCCTCGTAGCGGACTGTGCAGTTCGTGCCTCAGTAACTGTTCTTCCAGCCATGCCTCCTCCCTTCCAGACGCAGAAGTCCTGAGTGTGTCCTCTGCATGGCAGCCGCAATAAGTTGCAGTTGGTGCAACAGACCACACCGGCATCGTGATTATGGCCATTCAGGAAGGTCCTAGTGTGGTGCTGGAAGGTCGAGGCTTTGAGGACAGACAGGGATGGGGATGTGGCCTTCGAGCGCAAGATTGTCTGGTGGTTCTGCCAGAGCATCCTTATGCTAGTGACCGAGAAGGGGGAGCTGGGGGTGGCGTTCGCTATTCCTGTTGAGACTGCCATTTGTAGTGTCTCGTAGTTATGAATTGAATTTAAGTGTAGTATGCTGGAGAGAACTTTGAAGTTGATTTCACCCATAGAGAGAATGCGGGCTGTAATGTCATTGATGTGATCTGAAGTCACCATTAGGTCCTCTGTTAGATGGTCAGCAACGATTGCAAGTCCGTCGCGCAGGAGAGATATCTGCTTGACTGGTCCTTCGCGTTGCGCTCGTCTCTTTAGGTCGAGATAACACTCCCTCGCTGTGCCATCGACTATCATTTCACGGTGCTCAGTATCGGCGACAGTGGAACAAATGTAGGTAAGTGCAATTTTGTTATTTCGCTTCCAATTGGCGTATGCTCGGGGTTCAAGGGCGGGATCAGGTGAGGGGACTAGGGGTTCAAATACATAGTTGTCCAAGTTGTTCAGACACATGCTGTCCTCCAACTGGCGGGACCACTGTATGAAGTCGCTTGCCCCTCGAGTGAACTTTGCACCTGTCCATTGGATTTTTATGGTGCCTATGGTAACAGAAGGATTTGTGGCGTCGGTGGGTACCGGTGTTATGAGGGGATCAGGAGAGAGAGATGGAGGCATGGTGGACGACACCCGCCGATGTACAGATAGGTGGATGGCCTAGGATTTAGATGGATAGAATTTGTTCGGGAGGAACGTTTATGTGGCATGATAGACAGTACGAGTTCTAGACTTCAGTTCAAGAAGCCCATAACCTGTTAGAAATCTATAGAACACGTTGAGAGTCAGTTCCTCAGTCAAGTATAGAAGACTATATTTCTGTATACCTATAGAACACGTTGAGAGTCAGTTCTATAGGTGGTGTTCAATGAGTGATAGGTAGTTTAATAAGTAAGAAAGAAAAGGAAGGCTCACCCTCAGTCGAGTATAGAAGACTGAGGGTTCCCGTGTAAAGTAGTGAAGTATATATCTATGTGTCGTAACAATGGATGTCCCAATCAGGGGATATTGTGTCCATGGCCATGGCCGTATGTATGTCGGCCCATGGCCAGCGTGAGTAGTCCGTTGCCCGAGAATGCCCGTCGGTTAAAGCGGATTGGGGTGGATAATATCCAACACGGAGGAACACGTTGATGTCACACTCTCAGAGAGTACATACCACAAGACGGAGGTAAGAGAAGGCGTCCCCCGCCCTCCTCAGTATCCTGCCTTTGAGCACCTTCATCTTGTGCCATTCTTAATTGACCTCAGAGCTCCTTCCCGTGTTCCTATACACATATATATCTATGGGTGCCAAGCGTGGACCCATGAGGTCGAAAAGGGACGCACTTTTCCAAATCATCCCTCTGACGCTGATAACAGTCCTCCCATTCAATCACTGGCAATGTTAAAGAAGATATCACAACTTGTTGAGTCCAAGACATCTGTCATGAACTGTTGGATTGAGAAAATGCGAAACATTCTCCCAAAAGATCAACACTTCCCGCTCCTCTCGTGGTACTATTAGTTACCCCCAGCTGGTTTGCGAATGATGCATACCAAATCCTAGCGTACCTGCGTCTGCAGCTGGATTATCCACTAGTCTAGGATTGTCCACGTGCTACCAGTCAAAGATCACAGCAAGGGCTATCCAAGACTAGGTTTCCGCTTTCAGAGGATATCCCTCTACGCCGACTGTTCAACTCCGGAACGAGGACTTTCAAACCATTTGCGCGTGGCAGAGACTCAATTGGGAATACCCTGTACACAGTGTACAACCCATTGACCCACACAGCCCAATTTACGATCACATCTGCCGAGAGCTGCAACCTATCTCGTCGCTACTTGATGTCCTGGAAGCGGCACCTACGACCACTATCACCGTCCATGTCAAGGTGCCACCCCAACATCCGCAAGAACACCTTTCACGCCATCTGATGTTGCTATCAACTCGAGTCAAAGGACCGTTCAGTTCGATGGCGACAATTTTGGAGGCCATTATCGAGGACGAGGGGATGACTAGGGGGCTTGGTGGAGCTCATGACTACAATCAAGTCCTACGCGGCCATCAAAACGTTCAAATCATCGTCATCAGCCAGTGGCTCAAAACTATCTGCCCCCCTCTCACCGAACCTCACACGCCGTCAATGTCGAAAGAGTCTCAAATCCTCTTTGTTGGTGCCCTCCAGGAAATCTTGAATTGGGAACGTGATGCTTCATCTAGAATGCACCGCCCAATCCCCAGTGCCGATGTCAAG
>JAFLHD010009095.1:0-10587 GCA_018856295.1 Blastosporella zonata
CCATTTGCACTCTAATGATTGTCAAGCAGCATCTGAAATTGGCACGTAGTAACAAGAAAAAGCATGTAACTAAGTAGCCGTAGACCGTATAGTACCGTTTACGGCCGTATATTGTCTGTACCGTACCATTTGATATCTTGAACTTGTGCCTACGGTACGGTTAACCGTTGCCGTAACCGTTGAGATGCCGTAGTCTTACGGCCGTACACCGTATACGGATGGTGCTCACCCCTACACCGAATGTCTCTATGGCAAAACAATCGCATGTCAAAACAAAAAGCCATTGACGGTCATTGACTTAACTTTTGATTTTTGGTTTTGACTGTACAACACTGGGTGAAAGAAAACAGCAGCAATAAAAATGGCTTCTGACCAGCACTGCTCGAGGCGATCCGGAATTTTGCAAACTTCAGCATCGACTTTGACATGGTTGTAGATGCAATATATATTTCCAAGTGTTGTTAAGACATGATACAGATCCGACGCCCTTGGCGCAAGTCAATCAAGGTCAGATGATTTGATGTGACCCTTCTAACTTGACCCTTCTAACTTGACTTATCAAGTCGACTTGTGCAATACTATTGGAGCTCGTGGCCGTCATCTGGGTGAACAGCTTTATTCGAGTCAGCCACTCCAGACAGCCTACGGAAGGTATGGTTCAGGGTACGACATCTGCGGGATGTCAAAGACGACTTACTGGCCCAGGCTGGGTGTACTTGGACGGAATAGCTGCAAAATTTATGTGTCAGGGGTGAAGCATATTGGAAATAAGGATGACGGTCCATACGATAATAGATATCTATTAAAATTCCAGGTTCCTACATATGCAATTAGTGCAATGGCCATGGCACAGGAGGAGAACGCACAGTCCCGGTGTATACTCCAGGAATCGCAACAAGCGGTCCAGGCTTTCCGCTTCCGCCGCCTGTGACATTGATCTGGCCGCACCCGATGTAAAATTGAGCTGGAGAAAATACCGTTCAAAGATTGCCACTTGTAGCAAAGTAGATGATGACGCATACCTCCTCCCACATAGGCGGCATCATGCAAGGCGATGGCCTCCATTCGCACAAGATATCTAAAGTATTTGGGGCCACTGTCTGAATCAAACCAAAATTCGCTATGCTGATTCACTTACTGTCCGGAAGGTAGCGACTTCGGGATGGTGTAATTAACACTGACAAGGTCTGAAGAATGGCAGATGCCCTTAGCATAGAGTGTCAATGGAAGGAACTTTGGACATGTACTTGTTGCAGGGAATGTGATAGTTTTACCTCCGTTTGTTACGGCAGGGATTTGGAATACCTTCAAGTCGATATATGAGTCGTTCATCACAGATTAAATGGACACAACACACCTTGAACCAGACACTACCAGACCCATCCCACGTAGACACGTTCGAAGGAGCCTTTGCCATATAAACGTTAGCAACCTTGAAAAACAAAATTAGCGATGCTGAGTAGGTGGAATAGAATGTGACATACGCCGGCATGGTACATAGGCCCGTCACTCTGAATGCCGATTTGGGTACCGGCTACAACATTGATCGTCGAGGCGTCGGCCAAATGCTCCGAGTTATAGCACCTAAGATCGATATCTGTGACGTTGGTAACCTATAGGTGGGGGGGGGGGCACAGTCGATTAAGGGGAAGTGAGAGGCCCTTTTTAGGGTACTGTACCGGGTCCCGCGAGTAATGGTTGTTTGACATTCGAACGTTCGCCCACTCGGGAGTAACCACGCCGTCAACGATGAGGGAAGGGAAGATGTCTTGACATAGGGTCGTATCAGCTTCGCCACAAAACTAGGTGAAGGACTTACAGTGCGCTGTAGTTACAGCCACGCAAGTGGACAAAATTGAGCGGAGGAGGAGGACTTTCATGACGATGTAAGAGGTGATGCGATGTTCAAAGGGTCAGAGCATACATAGCGGTTTTATAATGCTCAATAATTTGTACCCACATTAGGAATGTTATGGCGATCAAGAATTTGTTCTTCAAGATTGTTCTTCTATCATGGTTCTTAATATGTCCATGAACCAGAACTGGACGAATATGTCCAAAAGAGCAACAAGAACACTGCTGCCGGCAAAGAGTCCAGGCCTATTGCGTCTTGAGTAGAACCTTTGCGTATCTGTAACGATGACATCGTGACAGCCCTAGAGCATGGCAATAGGTCCGTAATTATACGGGACGAGAATCCATTGATCCAGTACGGAACCAAAGTCGGAGAAAATAGATCATGAGCTCGAGGTCATTACTGCTGTATCTTTGAATAGCATGAGGGCTTGCGATGACGGTCCATGTACAGCATGCAACGATGTCGTAGCCAGGAGTGTGTATGGCAGGTCCGCGAGGTCGAGTCGAGACACTTTTCGACTGTCGTACAGATGCTACCGAATGCACCCGTCTTTGGCTGTGGTTGGATCGAGAGTCCCACGAACGTGGGAGCAGTATCGCGGCTGATATGAACAATTCCCTGTATCGACCTCTCTGTTTCGGTGTTAGGCGCATGAGGTGCAATTATGAAAAACTTGAAGTGCACAGTAGCAATATTATAAGTGATAATAATTTTTAATGTACATCACCCCATTACGCGCACCTGGAGCAACGTCCCACTGACGCAGTCATACGTCGCCACCACACCAACGCACCATCGGATCACCTGAGCCTTGCACCCGGCGACCGGCTCCTACTCTCGCGATCGCGCTGCTTCATCATGATGCCCCCCTCCTCTCCTTGATCGTGCAAGGCTGGTGGTTTTCGGTCTTTACGAGGATTCGAGCTCCTGGTGTCCTTGGAACCATCCGCCGTCCCCTTTGAATTCACCTTGGCCACCTCCACGCCGCCCTTGCCGCTCTCACCACCCTTGCCCACACCGAACCCAAACCAGCCCTGCGCCCACTTCTGCACGCCCCACCCCCTCTCCCTCCTTCTTTCGCGCTCGCGCTCCTCCCGCCTCCGTTCAAACGCTGCACGGTGCCGGTCGTAGCCCTCCCGGAACGCACGGTCTACGCGTGAGGAAAAGATGAGCTCGCCGCGGGGGTTGGTAGCGGGAGGTATGGAGGGAATGGGCATTGAGCGGGGTGCGGGGGTGGGCAAGGTGCGTGAAACGGGACCTGTGGTTGAGGAAGGGGAGGTTGACGAGCGGGAGGGCGAAGCGGAATTGGAGGGGGATGATTGGGACGAGGCTGGCGGGGGTCGGGGAAAGAAGAATGCTAGTGGGTTGAGGCGCAATTTAGAGCGGAGCGAGGGCTTTCGCACATTTAGATACATATTGAACGACCGAAGGGCGCGGTTTGCGTGTGGGACGTATCTGCCACACTCAACATTCTGACTTTTTGAGACCACAGCAAGGGCGACTTACTTGTTCGCATACAAAATCTTCTCCTCATACATCCCGCTCGCAAAGAATAGCACGAGCGTCGTACCGCTCACAAATAGCATCCCCGTAGCCACGTATGGGTGAACGTACACCCCCTGAACCACTTCCTCGGTGTATATGCCGCGAAGGAGCATCCTGTATGGGATCACCAACAAAGACACATTGGGTGGTAGGAGGACCTCTGCGAGGAGGAATGCGATGACTAGGAGGAGCTGGAAGAGGAAGACTTGGTTCGATGTCAGGAGGGCAAAGCAGTTTGCAGGGTAAATGATAGGACGCACGCTGGTAGCGCGACTTGCGGCTCTGGAGATTGGTTGCATTTGATTTCAGGCGCTCCTCGAATAAGAGAAGGTCGCGATATGTGGCGATATCGTTGGGCGGGGTGTATACTCCCCTCACTGGCGGCGGTGACCGCGCGGGCATGATTTAAGAGGCACAAGACCCGCCACATCAATTCAAGCATCCAAGGTACAATCATAACAAACTAAGCAAGAGCTTCCTCCAACTCCCCATTATCTACCATCTCTTGTACAATGTCCAATCCCCCAACGAGCTCCCCACCGACAATCAGTTGCGGGAACGTCGGCCAATCATTCAATTTCTTGAGACCTGCATTCAATCAGCACAAAAGGTCACCTCAAAAGCAGTCTGTACATACCTTGCCGAACGGCCTCGTCGTTCAAGATATCAAAGTAACTAAACTCAATGTTATTATCTTGGAGCAGCGCCGAAATTTTGCGTGAAAAGCCACATCGCGGCGCCTCCGGGGTCCCCTTCATAAACAGTACCACCCTGCTCTGGTTCATCAGGCCGTACATGCGCTTATCCAGCTCCTCTGGGCTCTCATACTTCTCATCGACCGTCACGGCGACGTCCGATGCTGGCATCGGTGCCTGTTCTGTTCGGGATTGCTTTTTGGTGGGCCCGGTGACATGTGCAACGAGCGCTTGGGTAAGGCCTGCTGCATCGGCACCAGAAAAGCGTTTAAGGAGGTTATGTCCCTGATATTATAAGTAACGTCAGGGATCGTACAAGTCGGTGGTAATGATTGACGCACTCGAAGAATCACAAAAGATGGCACAGCTTCAATATCGAAAGATTCAGAAATCTCTGAATGTATTTCTGCCTCAATCTGCGTAATTGGGGGTGAGGTATGATAGATAAAAGCTCAAAAGTCTCTACGTACATTGAGGAACAGCACTCTTCGGTACTTCTTTGCAAGCTCCTCAACTACTTGATTCATCTGAATACACGGTGGTGCCCATGAAGTCCAAAAGTTGAGCAGTGATACTCTTTCGAGGTCCACAGAGAGGAGATCCTGAAATTCTAATGTGGACTCGATCTCATAAAGGTTGGCCATGATGGAACTGAAGATGAAGCTGATGAAGCTTTCATCGATAATTAAAAGGTGACGCTCGTGGCTGTGCTGAAAACGCCCTTTGTTCGCCTAATTGTTCAACCTGAGCCTTCCAAGGTTCCTGTCCTTTTTCGTTAACTACCATCTCGACCCACTACGTTGGAGGATATCCCCCTCAGACCGTTGCGTCCTCAGCAACCTAGTACTCAGGGCCCCTTATCAACTCCGAAGATGAAATTTAGGTGTGTCGGGTCCAGGGTCATCTGACTGTACTGAAATTCCTAATGTCGCCCAAGTTCTTCTTTGAAGTTCAATGCAGTCTCGGACTGGTGGGAGGAGTATATATCGTCAGTCCTGTATCCGTCGTTCAAAAGTCTCGAGAATTCTCATGCATCGACTCTAGATACGATTCCTTGAAGCGACACATATATCAACTCGAGAAGGAGCAGCATGGAGATGCCCGGGCGTACCGTGACATCGAGGCCAACGAGCAGAGCGGTCTTTTAGGCCAGTCAAGCACTGATGCAGTGTTCGAACCACTTCTTGACAAGGAGCTGAAGAAGATCACCTTGTTCTACGAAGTCCAGGAGAAAGAGTTGCTGGACCAAGTTGTGGAGCTGGAACAACTGGTTACCGCGCAAGAGGATGCCGGCCTCACTGGGGATGGACGCTACTATGATGATGATGAGGACGAAGAGGACGATGATGATGACAGCATATCACGCAGCCCAGAGCGCAGGCGACGAATATCTTCCTCTCGACGCGCTATTTGTGAGTCTTCCGGTGGCCATACCTTCACATGCTCTTTCTCACCGTGTTCTCCAGCGCGCGACGCCACTGGCTCAAGCCGACCACATCGGCTGAGTGTCTCGTCTGTCGACACTGTGGACAACGAGAGACCGGGCAGGTCCCTGGCCAACAGAATCGGAGACACCATTCGGGACAGCTTTGTTTCTGCCACTGGCCCTGATACCGTCTGGACGTCCAAGTCTGATTACGCCTACGATACCCGCCTGTTGTTTAAGCGCAAAATCACGACTCTGTACGTTGCCGTCTCCAACCTCAAGTCTTACGTCGAGGTCAATCACTCCGGCTTCCGGAAAATCCTGAAGAAGTATGACAAAGTCACGTACTCCGAGGTACATGTCACTTCTTTCTCGCGGATTCAGATGCTGACATCGATCGCATAGCTCAAAGACCGCTACATGCGCCAAGCAGTCGAGACAACGTACCCCTTCACGCGCGACACCAAAACTCAACTCGATGATGGTCTCCAGCGTCTTGTTGCCCTATATACAAAATGCGTCACACATGGCGATAAACCCCTTGCGGCCCAGCAGCTCAAGCTTCATCAGCGTGAGAATATCGCATGGGAGCGGGACACCGTATGGCGGCAGATGATCGCTCAACAGCGCCGAGGAGAAGAGGATGGTGAGCCCGTGGCTATGGGTGCGTTGTACAAGCCGCCAGGGCCTGGCCTCTTCTACATACCTACGCCGCTGGGCACAATCCGCGTCACCAAGAAGATGATATTCAAGATCATCGCTGGGATCATCTTCGTAACGCTGTTGAACTTTCCGGTTGTGGAGGGCAAAGAGGCCAACCGGTGTTTCGCTATCCTCATGTTCTGTACTTTCCTTTGGGCGACAGAAGTGAGTAACGTTGGCCTAGTCGGAGGATGTTTCAGCGACTAATCGGAATATCAGGCTATCGCGCTGTTCGTCACATCGATGTTTGTTCCGCTGCTCCTTGTCGTACTGCAGGTCATTCGAGACGACGCAGGCAAAGTTATGACTAGGCAGGCGGCCACCAAGTAAGTCAAAATTCTATCTCAAAATTGCTGACGCTTACCCCACTCTAGATGGGTTTTTTCGATTATGTTTTCTCCTACCATTATGCTACTCATCGGTGGCTTTACCATCTCTTCTGCATTGAGCAAGACGAACATCGATCGTGTCATTATCACCAAGGTCTTGAGTCTTGCTGGATCTAGGCCAAGTACCGTTCTCCTTGCGTTCATGGGCGTCTCTTGCTTTGCGAGCATGTGGATCAGGTAAATCTTTTTCGTTCAGGCCACACAGTCGTCCTGATTAATATCCTTTCTCCCAGCAACGTCGCTGCTCCAACCCTCTGTTTCACGCTGATCCGCGTGAGTCCGTTTCTAGTCAGGTGAACCATCTGCGTGCTAAGCAGCTATTGTTCAGCCCATCCTTCGAAATCTGCCCCCCAAATCTGCCTTCGGACCGTGTCTCATCGTGAGTAATCTGTTACAATCCTCGAAGAGTCTACATGGGTGAAATCTTGTAGCTCGCCATCGCTCTAGCAGCCAATATCGGAGGGCAGAGTTCGCCCATCTCGTCGCCCCAGAATCTTATTGCCCTGGCAGCCATGGACCCGCCCCTGGATTGGGCTCGATGGTTCGCCGTCGCTCTCCCAGTATCCACAATTTCGATTCTTCTAATCTGGGGCATGCTGCTTCTGTCCTACCGGCCGGCTCGTTCGCCTAATGGCGATGGAGAAATTGAGATCAAGCACATACGGCCGATGCGGGAGCCCTTTACACACAAGCAGTGGTGGGTGACCATCGTGTGTCTGGTGACCATCTCGCTGTGGTGTGTGGCCCACGAAATCGAGGAGTACGTTGGAGATATGGGCATCATTGCCATCATACCCTTGGTCGCATTTTTCTCCACGGGTGTTCTCAAGAAGGTCAGCCTGTTTTCTCTTTCACCAGTGGTCACTCAAATTGTACTCGCTTCTCCTTTAGGACGACTTTGACCATTTCATGTGGACGATTGTCTTCTTGGCTATGGGCGGCATCGCCCTCGGCAAAGGTGTCATGGCGAGTGGCCTCTTGGAGGTTATGGATGTAATCATCCGCGATCTCGTCGAAGGTCTTTCCCTTTACGCTGTGGTCATGATCCTTTCACCCGTTGTATTGGTACGTTTCGGCCAAATTGTACTCGACGCGAGGTCCTAACAGCTCGGTGTCATTCTCAGATCATCTCCACCTTCATCAGCCACACTATCGCTAGCGTCTTGCTGGTGCCAATCGCTAAGGAAGTGGGGTCAAATCTACCTGGAAACCACAAGAATCTCCTCATTTTTATTACTGGACTCATTTGCTCTGCCGGAATGGGCATGCCCGTTTCGGGATTCCCGAATCAAACTGCGTCAGTTTCTTCCCAGATCTCCTCCATACCTCGCTGACAGCATTTTTTGTAGTGCCACCCAGGAGGACGATCTTGGCGAGCTTTATTTGACAAACATTGACTTCTTGAAGAACGGCGTGCCGGCAAGTATCGTGGCGACCATTGTAAGCTTGAGACGTCTGTCTAGCACATGACCGGTTGGTTGTTGACCATTCATGACAGGTCGTCTCCACCGTTGGATATATTCTCATGCTAGCTGTCGGGTAAGTGGATCAGTGCCAGATCAGTGCCGTATATGTAGGTCTGACCCGTACCGTTGTAGTATGTAACTTGGCGGATGCTTACGGTGAACACGCACAAAGGAATATGAACCCTGCGCGCCTGATTATTCGGACTACAATTGTGGATTCAATGCTTTCTGAACACTCAATGTCATATAATTGTGCACTTTGCAGTCCAATGAAGCTTGCGGCGTAGAATGCGCACATGGCATCCCTCCTAAGCATCCGCAGGAAGGCTCGGAAGACCGGTTACCCCTCGTAGTCGTGTAAGTGCTCTCATACAGTGTAGACACTATTGAAGTGCATTAAGAGGAATAGAATGAACTGTTCTATAGACGAACTAACCAATAAGGCAGGAATGGATACCGGAGTAAAGTAATTCTGGCGGGTAATTCCAACAGACCCTTGTATGTGCCGCTGCCGCAAGTATCTGGTTTGTCTGTGCTCAGGGTCGGTCTCTGTCTGCGCCCCACTGACTGGAGCATCTAACTTACATACAGTATCAATGGGCTTGATCAGGTTTGATATCGTGTTGTTGCGGTTCTACTTGTTCTCCCGACCTCGGCTGACACTGTTGCCAATACCTTGGAGCTATTGTTCCACATTTTTCCTTCTTTGAAATCAAGAACCCAGTTGCAACAAGCATGTGTGTCTGCACATTCTGGGCCGAAGTTGGGAGCCTCTGGAAATCGATTGAGATACGACAAGATCTGGTGGCACTTCTGAAGGTACTTGTCCCGTGCTCCAAGTCATTACTACATATAAGCAGATTCAATTCTGCACTGAAGGTGCCCAGCCTAATAGTATCTGTACAGCTTTTGAAACGATTTCTCAATAGATATCACATGATCTCGACTGGAACCATTTCTACAAGTATTCAAAACTAATCAGGTTTCCCCATATTGGGGCTGTGTTTCATCACCGAAGCTCGGCCTGTCTCTGACATCTTTCCAAATATGCAACACCTAGAGTTAATGGGCCGAAAGATTCTCCTTCAGCCTTGCGTGGCTGTTGTACATGCAGGAGTGAGGAGCTGGTCACGTACCTGATATATTCACCTAGAATGATAAGCTAGGTATTGGTAAGTGTATGTCATAAGACATCGTAAGTATATCTCACCTCAGTGTTTAAACATAAATGTGGGAGCAATAGCCGAGGGGAGATCAAGTCTCGAGTGCTGTAAAGTACTGTAATGTAAAGTAAGCTATGTTAGAGATCTATAGAACACGTTAACAGTCAGTTCCTCAGTCGAGTATAAAAGACTGTATATTTCTGTATACCTATAGAACACGTTAACAGTCAGTTCTGTAGGTAATGTTTCAGTGAGTGGATAAGTAAGAATGGAAAGGAAGGCTCACCCTCAGTCGAGTATAAAAGACTGAGGGTTCCCATGTAAAGTAGTGAGATATATATCTATATGTTGTAACAATGACTTGTCCCAATCAGGGGATATTGTGTCCTTGGCCCTATGGCCATATGTATGTCGGCCATGGGCCGGCGTAAGTAGTCCGTTGCCCGAGGATACCAGATTAGTCCGTTTGTCAAAGCAGATTGGGGTGAACAATATCCAACACTCCTCCTCACCACAAACCGCTCCTCCTCGCATGGATCCTGGGTTATTGGAGGCCAAGTCGTGGTCGTATATAGGAAAATAAGGGGAGTGGGAGAGCCTTTGTGAATATGTCGGCGAGGTTCTCCTTGCTGGGGATGTATTCCATGGATACTTCATCAGATTGTACCCGCTCACGGAGAAAATGATATTTTATGTCAACATGCTTGACCCGAGCATGCAACATGGGGTCCTCTGATAGACTGATGGCGGATTCGTTATCACAATGAATGGTTGTTGGTCGTGAGGAAATGTCATGTCCTATCGCCTTGAGGAGGGCCTGCAACCAAATGCATTCTTGGGCACTCTCGAACGCGGCCATGTATTCGGCCTCGCATGAGGATGCTGCCGCAGTTTTCTGCTTCCTTGAAGCCCATGAGATGGTGCCAGATCCCAAGTTCCAAGAGTACCCGCTGATACTTCTGCGAGTATCTAAACAGTTGGCCCAGTCCGAGTCAGTGTATCCTGTCAGCGTCACGTTCTGGGTCTCCTTGCCTCCCAGGACTAGTGCAAGGTTACGTGTACCCTTGAGGTATCGTACAAGTCTGATGGCGGCATTCCAGTGTTGAGACGCGTATGAGTCGACATATTGCGTTAACTGCCCCACTGCGTAAGAGATGTCGGGCCTAGTCGATATGGCGAGGTATAAGAGGCATCCGACTAGTGAACGGTATGGTGTCTTTTCCAGTGTGCGCTGCTCCTCCAGAGGTAGTGTTGTATGATCAATGCGTTGCAGCTTGGAGTTGGGGTCCATGGGTAGAGACATGGGGGCAGCATCCTTCTGTCCAAATTGTGTGATGATTTTA
>JAFLHD010009096.1:0-10488 GCA_018856295.1 Blastosporella zonata
AGAGAACCATCAATTCCGAGCGTTACTTTGCAAGAATGAGTTATTTTGGCAGTATCAATGTCCTCGATCAGGCAAACCACAAGACTCAGGCGCGACTCAATGGGGAGGATAGGGAGTGGTATTGAGAGTACTCACGACATTCGTATAAGGCCTGGGCGTTTGGGCCAAACGAGCCACAAATGCAGTACAGATGATACAGTGAATGCAAGTTGTGCAAGAACGTGATCGTCGGAGATCTCCGAACACTGAAAAACAAACATAGGATAAGTAAAGTTCCGTGAAGGTACCTTCACCTGTTAGAGCCCAAATATCACATTCTAATTAGATACGCCCCTGTTCTATTTATCCCTCACCTTCTGTACCCGGTTTTACCTTTTCCTTTTGTGTCAACTTCACCCACAAGCATTCAGGAGATCAAGCGAAAGGGGAAAGAGCATGGCACGCCCTTCGTGTCTTTGCAACACGCCTTCTCTTATGGTGTTTCGTATCCAGTTTCTCCACCACCTCCTCCGACGTAGGCGTCGGCTTTCAATATCGTTTATGAGACGACAACATGCTCTCTTCATCTCCCTCCGCCGCCGCACTGGTCGGGGCATCAAGTATGTACTAGAGTAATACCACTAGCAATGTCCGCTTTAGAAATATATACACAATAATTCAGATCTCGCGTGTGATTTGGAGGGTAGCTAGAACTGCGAGGAGGAGGAGGAGGAGGAGGAGGAGGTCGTGGTCGTGGGTGGCTCACGCTATCAACTCGTGTACGTGTTATCTTTAAGTATTTAGGTACGCGAAATGCTTGAAAAATAAATTATTTGACCATAGCACGACGAAGGACAAGATCCGGACCTGCAATTCGAGCTGTCAGTGCTAAGTAGATACCAAAAGAAGGCCACAGCGCTGCCAATGTGCAGAATAAAAGCGACGAATTCGAAGAGAACAATTGAATGGGCGTGAGAAGACAATAGCCTGCATTGTAAGTACGTAGCACACGAAAGCACTTCCAAGACACAACACAAAGGCGATTCTCGGCGATGTGCGTGCGCCGCAATATAAAAGCGGGGTAAATTACGTCAGTAAATTAAGTATCTGCGACTGACGCCCACCAACGCCAACTCAATTTCGTATCATCCCAGCAACTGCAATGTCGACTCCCGCTCTCAACACCATCCACCCACCAGCTGGTAAGCACGTCGTAACACCGCTGACGTTGTGCACTATATCGTTATGTGCATTTTATAGTCAAAGTAGGAGGCCGCCGTCTCTCTCTCTCATCCAGACCCAAGCACGCTGCTCCCATGTACATACCACACATTCAACAGCCATTTATAGCTAGCTAACATCACTCCCAGCGAGCCCAACCGAGCTGAACCCAGCCCCCCTACCGCGGCCGACTACCCCCGCCCAGTACACACCGAAGGCGAGGACCAGCACCCGCCGCCGCCGCACCACGACGACGATGTGCCCCCCAAGAAGGAGAAGAAACACATGAACCACGACGCAGAGAAGCAAATGCGTGACATTGCGCAGCGGCGTGCGGAGGGGACGAGGCCGAGCAAGGACTTGATTGGTGGACATCAAAGGGGCTTCGGAGCGGCGGGCAGGATCGCGCAGCCGCAGGGGAAGTCGTTGAGTTTCTGATCGTGTCCGTGCGGGGAATGGGGGAAGGAACTTGAAGCGGGAATGTAGGAGAAGCGGGAACAAATGAAGCGAGGAACCAAGATCTAAAACAAGCAAGTGTATTTGTATCAGTTCACCTAGGCCCAGAGCCGGAGAAGTCGTTGTATGAAACATGTATCACCTCCCATGGCAAGCATTCTTGCTTTCAATCCAAATGTGATTAAAAGGCCCTGCATTGCAACGAATCCAAACAAAATATATTTCAGAGCGAAGGGGAAATACATCGTGTATATTGCGAAAGAGAAGAGGAATGTTACTCCCAAAGAGTCGGATCCTCCGCGTGTAGCAACGAACGGGGCCCGATAGCGACATGGGATGGTACCCGCTGGGGATTGATCGGCCCCAGCGGGGAGGTTTGATGTTGCAAACATTTCTACGCCCGACCTTTCATTCGCTTTTCAGCGGTTCCAGGGGGTTCTAACAGAATGCGTCTCTTCCTCCTTGTGCGGAGGGTAAAGAAAAAAAAACGGAAGCAGGAGAGCGCGTGGGACTTATGAACTCACACGGGGATGATCTCAGAAGGCGGCGGGCATGTATACAATGGCATGACATGGGTCGGCATAACGGAGCATACACATGTGTGGTGTGGTGTGTAACGTGTGTGTGGTATGGAGACGAAATGCAGACGCAGACGTTTACTCGAGGGAAGCCTCGATGGCCTTGGCCTTGGAGCCCCTGAGCTTCTTCGGTGGTGAGGGCTTGGGCTCCTTTTGGGCAGCAATGAGGGCGGAGACACGGGCGATGGCGGCCTGGGAGGGTAGAGTTATGGTGTGTCAGTAATTGTTCGTGTTCGGCTGCAGTGAAGACAAAAGAAAGGATATAAGGGAGAGAGAAATGTGAGCACCAAAGAGTCGGATCCTGCCGCGTCGAGCAACGAACGGGGCCCGATAGCGACATGGTGCAGTTCCCGCTGAGGTTTGATCGACCTCAACGGGTTGGGGTTTCTATTGCAAACGTTATCCACACCCATGCCTTCATCAACGTGTTCAGGTAGGTTCTACTATAGAGTGCGTCGATCCCCAGATCCAGAAAATCAAACAATAGCGAGAAATCGAAAAAGTGAATAATCCACAGGGAAGGAGGGGTACTCACGGTGCGGAGATCAGGGCGGTATCCGCGCTTGGCGTATTGAGCGACGATACCCTGGGCGCGGCGTGAGCCTGAACGGGGGCGGAGGGTGGATTTGGCGAGGGCAAGCTTGACGGCGCCGCTGGAGGCTTTTGTCTTGCGGGCGGAGATCTGCACGCCGGCGGGGGTCTGCGCAATGTCGATAGTCTGAAAAGTCGAATTATCGTTCCAATCCCATGACTTGATTATGCATAAACGTACCTTGGCGTTGGCGAGACCAGAGAACTTGTACGAGTGGAGGTTGCGCAAGTTACCCTAAGAACCTCGTCAATCCTCCCCGTCCCATCCAAAAACTCCTAAATAAAAACTCACAGGCTCCTTAGAGAACACCGGTCCCTCAACAGCTCGCTTCACGATGAAGGAGTTGTTTTTCTACATGTCCAATCAAAATTTCAGAAATTCCCGTCATACAGCCAGTTAGATAGAGTGGAGACGAACGCGGAGGAGGAGCCACTGGAGATCTGAGGACATTGTGAGCGATTTTGAGGAAGGCCGGCGTAATTCTGCGTACTTGCCACAAGGGGGAACCCCGGTGGCTGATTGGAACTGTATAGCTGGTCTGAGAATAATATGTACAAATAATAGGCTCTGGCGGCTCGGACTGGTCTGGTGCTTCATGTTCCTCCATCAACTTTAAAATGCACCTGTGTATTCGTAGCAATTCCGTGAATTCACCAGCATCTTATAGTCATCAACTGGCTGATTGAATGGCGGTCGGCAAAGGGCTCTTTAGGAAATTATTATTATCAAGGACAGCTCTTAGGTTTCATTATGCCATCACGTGTACATCAATTGGGGTCTAGCTCCCTGTACTCCATCGATGTAAGTGCGTGCAGTGGATCATACAGTCCTTCAAATATACTTTCATCTCCTGGCAGCCAAGTGCCTCGTTTTCATCTTTCCATGTCCTCGTGGGTCGTCATATGTATGTTATGATCGCATTTTAGGAGACTGGCGGTGATAGGAAATCTTACACCATGTGGCCGTGTAGACTCCATTGAGCAGAACATGTCTGGTTTTAGGGATGAAACGGCGGAGTGAAGCCGTCGTGTTTCTAGCTCGACATCCAAATATTCCTCTGTTCTGTCTGGTACTTGAGTATTTTCAAGTCGAACAACGCACTACGATCGGTGCCGGCACGTAGAGATCTCTTCTTATCGATACCTCTATTCATAGCAAGGGCGACTGTCAAAGTGCTCAAAATAGCTTCCGTATCACCCGGAGACATAAATAACTGTTGTCAGTGAGCGAAAGGACTTGTTGAAACGGTCAGATGGATTGTTCATGATACATGTTATTTGCCGCTCTAATGCCGCGAGGAGTTCGTCCCTCCCAGCAGCAACAACCAGAGTCCTCGCAGAATGTCATAGGCCAAAGATACCAGGTAGAAGCACGCAACGTAAGCTTTGCAAAGAGGGCTAGCATGTTCGCACGGAAAGATACATACATACCAGCGCTAGATTTCGCTTCCGCGCGTTCGACGTCATAGCATCCTTCTTCCACCTCCGCTCGAGCTGTGGCCACCGGGACTGACATGAAAATGTTATAGAGAACGGCAAATCGGCTGCCAGGAGTAATGTCATGAGGGCAATTCATTGCCGGGAATAAAAGACCTTGCTGACTAAGATCATATGAGTCCCTGTTGTCCCCGGAAGATTTCCCATTTCAACTCTCGTTTCGACTTGTTTCTTCTGCTTCCCTCGTCTTCCGCTCGTTGGGCCAGCTTGGGATTTCTCCTCAAGCTCCTGCACTCTGTCGTTTAGCCGTCTTTATATCGGTAACCCTTAGTTAATTGACGACCCTCCAGAATGCGCCTCACAACGGCCATCCTTCCTCTCACTCTCTTTGCTCTGAGCCCGCTCCTTGCATTCGCTCAGGATGGTGGAATAACTGGTGCCACGAGTAGCCCTGCAGCGGCTGGTTACAGCTGCGACGCTACTAAGTGTAAACTCCCCAACTGTGCTTGCGCTAGCACCAGCCCGCCCGGTGGTATCAGCCCTGTGAGCCCCTTAAAAGCCCCGATGCAACCTCACGCCCTTACGAACTCATGTTTTCGCGCAGTCCGATACACCCCAGTTCATCGTGTTCACCGCGGACGACGCAGTCCAGTCGTACACCCTCGATGCTGTTAACCAGTTCCTCGCTCAACGCAAGAACCCCAACGGCTGCCCCCCCAAAATGACCTACTTTACGTCCTTAAACTACACGAACTACACCCTTGTCACTGGTACGCCTTCTCACCCTTCTTCCCCTCCTCTCGATCCTAACAACCTGTTGCCAGATTGGTATGTCGCTGGCAACGAAATCGCAGACCATACGTAAGTACCCGTCGTCCTCGGAGCACCCTCATAGCATACTCACAGTCCCACCCACCACACACAGCATGACCCACGTCGGCACCCCCGATATGGACGAGATCAACGGTAACCTGATCGCACTCAATGCCCTCGCTGGTATTCCCCTCGCTTCTATCCAAGGTTTCCGCGCCCCGTACCTGGACTACGACGCACAGACGCTCAAGAACATCGCCGCGGCCGAGTTCACGTACGACTCCAGCTCCGCGGCCTCCGTGCCCGTGACCGACCCCGACACGGACGCGTATTGGCCGTATACCCTCGATAACGGTATGGCGAACAACTGCTTGACCAATACCGATACCTGTAAGGGCCAGCCGGTGCTTCCTGGCCTATGGGAGATCCCCATGTACGCGTTCTTCGATGAGAGAGGTGTTGATGGACCGCATTTGATGGACCCGTGGTTGTGAGTGTTACATTGTGTGGCGTAGTGGTTGGGCGGTGGGGCTGAGTTCTTTCTTTCCTTTTAGGGATGCGGCGAATGGTGCCAATTCTGTTAACAATTCGGCCACGCTCGCGTACATGAAGAGCACTTTCACCGACCATTACAACAATAACCGCCAGCCTATCGGTCTTTACACCCACCCCATCCATCTCGCTGTAAGGCTTTATTTTTACTCAAAAACCCATCTTGCAGTGATCTGACAGTTCTCTCTTTTCTGCAGGCCAACTACCCCGGATTGGTCGTCGATCCCGATATGATTTCCATGATCAACGCCTTTTTGGATTGGGCCCAGGAGCAGCAGAATGGTGGGCTGCCCTCTTTATCCCCTCTCTACCTCTCCTCACGAAGCTTTGATCGATTTAGTGTGGATCGTCTCCAATGAACAGCTCCTCGCCTGGGTGCGGAACCCCGTCCCCGTCTCGCAGCTCGACACCGTCGACGCCCTCAAGTGCTCCACCCCTCAAGTCAGCGCGACCCAGCAGATCTGTAATGGTATCCCCCAGAACGAGAACGGTCTCCTCTCGCACTGCGATTTCTCCGACTTCCCCTTCTACACCTGCGTATGTAGACTTCAATTCACCCATTTCATGAGGAAGTCTGACCTTTTGTTTATTTTGATATGTAGTACGGATGCCCTCAGGTTACGCCCGAGCCAGGTAACCCCAACCCGCCCCAGGCGATCCCCACTGGCGGACAGGCTCGCTTCCGCCGTACGTCCCTTCCTTTTCCTACCCCCGCCCGCCCCATCTCCTACTTGCTGACCCTTCCATCCCACTCCTGCAGTCCCCTCTAACTGCTCCACGCCCTTCTGGGACCCCATCGCCGGAAACTGTATCTGCAACTCAAGCACTTGTGCGTTTGTCGATGACAGCAGGCCAATCGGGGTGGGTTTCCTTCCCTTTCCCTTCCATTTGTTTTAGCTCATGCTCATTGTCCATCTTTTTTTTTTCGCAGGCGAACGGCGCGAACCTGACGGGCGGTGGAACGGGCGGCGCGTTCGACTCCAGCGCGTCCGCAACGCCTTATGTCCCCTTCAATGGATCCAACGGAGGTATCCCCACCCTCCCCCACGGTGTGTGGACTAGCGTCATCGTGGCGTGCCTCGGCGTCTTCTTAGGGTCGTTGACCCTCTTCGCACGGCTGTAATATCCCAGCATTCCAACTCGCACACACGCATGTAAAATTATCATCCATACACGCCTCTGTGAGGAAGGAAGGAAGGAAGGACTTAGGGTAGGAAGGGATTGGAGGACATTCATGATTCATTGACTCTTTTTGGACCATACACCGGATTTTTCACACATAAACTTTATTACCGCATCTTCTCGTTTCCCCCTCGCATCTACACCGCTCGTTTAGAACCTCCCAGTCGTTGCTCCCACCGCTAGAGTATAGCTATTAATTCAATATATGTAGGCGAGCCTCGAGTTGACTCTCGAGGAGAACAAGGGTTTATTTTTGAGGTATGATGGTGGACTGGTAAAATGCCAAGGTTTTCTGAAATGGCACAACGTCATTTTTGATGAGTCGTCACGTGTGTCATTTGTGGAATTTCGGAGTAGAACGCGAGGCCAAACTTTTTTCTGCTGGCGCCTTCCCTCCCCTCCCTTCGCTTAATTGTACATATATAGACGGTCCTCGCTCTGCCGGTCGACCTTCTCTCACGATGGGCTACATTCCTCAACATGCACTAGATAATTTAAAAAAATACGCCTACAAGGGCGTTGACAAGTGAGCGCGCCTCGACTTAGTCGTTTCGTTTTGATTTCTAACGATTCTGGGTAGATCTTTAGTCTCGCGATATGTACTGAACCCTTATTGGACGTGGCTCGTTACGCTCTTTCCATTGAACGTGGCACCCAACACCGTACGCGCTTTTCTGGGCACCTGAATAAATTGTCACGATGCATGGTGACTGACGAACGGGATAGATCACACTAACTGGACTTATGATCGTATTTATTAACTTTTTAACCATGATATATTACGACCCCATGTACCTCACGGAGAAAGGCGGCTCGGCGGGACCTCCTAATTGGATATATTTCACGTAGGTGCTTGTTTCCGAGTATGGTGTGACCGCGGTATTGATATCCTCGAATAGATGGGCATTTGGATTGTTTGCGTACCAGAGCCTTGATGCTATCGACGGGTGAGTGGGTGAATGGAAGGCAGTTTCGCGGAATTGGCTGAATCGGACGAATCTAGGAAACAGGCACGGCGGACTGGTATGGCTGGACCTTTGGGAGAGATGTTCGATCATGGTAGGTGGTTTGTTGGGGTGCACTGTATCGTGCTTGAATTGTTTGACTCTAGGATGCGATGCTATGAACACTACTGTAAGCCGTCGCCATATGATTCGCCGTCGCCGATTGTACTCAACGCCATACAGCTCGAAGTCCTTCTTGCTTCTCAAGCCCTTAATCTTGGCCGTTCTTGGTGGACCGTCGCTTCCCAAATAGCCACCCTGGCCAACTTCTATCTTACCACCTGGGAAGAGTACCACACCGGCACGTTCCTCCTATCGAAGCATCAACACTTGAAACTGATGCCTCCTCGCAGGTCAACTCTACCTTGGAGTCTTCTCTGGACCTGTAGAAGGCATTCTCATGATCGTCGCAATCTATGTCCTCTCAGGATTCTTTGGTAAGCATAGTCTATTTCGCGCCCCTCCTATCTGTTGCCAACGTCGCCTTGCATAGGACCTTCATTTTGGGACCAAAAAATCTTGACCATTACCCGGCTCGAGCATATACCCCTTATTCAGAAACTACCTAATATCCCCCTAAATGAATCTTTCATGGTCTTTGGCGCCTTTGGAATGGCGTTCAATATTATTTCCAGGTTAGCTTCCTTCGTGGTGTCCTACCTCTTCATGAACTCACACTGCTCCGGGGCAGCTATGGAAACGTCCGCCGCGCCATGAAGGCTGCTGGCAAGCCCACCGTTCGACCCCTGCTGCTGCTGCTCCCGTTCGTCGTGGCAGCCGCCATCCAAATTTCGTGGCTCGCCCAGCCTAGGTATAACAAGTCCGCCATTATCAACTCCCCGAACTTTGTGCCGTTCCTCTGTGCGTGGGGCCTGCAGTTCGCGCACCAGGTCGGCAGGATGATCCTCGCGCATGTCACGAGCACGCCGTTCCCCCGCTGGGACTGGATATGGATATGGAGCATCATCGGCGCCGTGGACGCTAATCTCCCCCGTATTATTGGACGGTGCGTCATCGTTTCTTGGTCATTCGTTCGTGTGTGGGTAGGCTGATGATGGATGAATACCAGGGCCCCGCTTATCCAATCCAGCCTCCGACACACGACGCTGTTCATCTGGATAACGCTGACGCTGTCCGCGTTCTTCTACGTCCGCTTTTGCACGCTCGTCATCAACGACATTACGAACTACCTTGGGATTGCGTGCTTCACTGTGCGGAAGAAGGATCAGAATGGCGTTTGGCGGAAGAAGGACTTTAAGGCTTGAAATAAAGTCCCTTGTGTACCCTGTGATGACTGGTTTGACTTTACTACGCCATGTGGGTTGCGTTAGTGAGGGCGAGGACTCAATTGAATTGAGATAGGTGCACACCTCCCATGAGAGTCGCGGATACCTAGCTGTTTCTTGCGATTGATGTTCTAGACTTAGTGATAGTTCACTGGTTTACGACTTAGTTTCTCTGGATCGCCCAGTATCATCCTCTCCATACTTTCGATGCGCCACTCGCCTCTGATCCCCTGTCCCCAACTTTGACTCAACGACAATGATTCAGAGGGATCACAAGATTGTACGGTCGCGGAACAGTTTTAAAGTTGGGAAGAAGATAAAACAAAATATGCACCATCAAGTATGAGATGAGTCTCCCTCTGATGCATATTTGGGTGAGGATTACGAGGTAGCCGGAGCGGTGTTTCAGTTGTTGTGAATGTTGTTGTGAATGTTGGATTACGTGCCGGAGTTGCTGGTGGGGTGACTGAGCCATGTTGAGGGTTGGCTAGCTGGTTAAAGTCAAGATAATTGAGGTTGAATCTCCGACGATCACCTTCTTGCACAAGCATTCACTTCTATCATCTGTACTGCATTTGTGGCTCGTTGGCCCAAACGCCCAGGCCTTATACAAATGTCGTGAGTACTCTCAATATCACTTCCTATCCTCCATTAAGTCGCGCCTGAGTCTTATGGTTTGCCTGATCGAGGACATTGATACTGCCCAAATAATTTATTCTTGCCAAGTAACGCTCGGAATTGATGATTCTCTGGATACCTCTCAGCTTGAATTCGTAAACGATGGTGATATTTTTATGGTGTGTAAACTTTCACTAAATCTTGGTATTCTGGAGACCAACTCTTGTCTAGAGCTGGCATTCTCAAGAGACTGGGGCCTACGATAACTTGATTCATCCTTCTTTGCCTCCGATTCTACCGTCGTCTATGTGGAAACCTTGCATGAAAACTTTCAGTGGGACTTCAATACTACCGTTGATAAGTAATACTTGATTCCAGTCTGTCGTTGCCGCCCGCTGAAGCCTTTCTCTGTTATGAGCAGGCTTTGCTGACTATAGCAAGGCCACAACACGGCAGACGACTTTATCCCGGCAGGCGATGCTTTCAAATCAGTCTGAGGAGTCCCAAAGTTCTTCAATACCACAGCAGTTTGATTCTCAGTCGCTTGATCAACAGGAGGATCGGGAGCAAACTTTGGAGCCTCCCCGGCGCATATACGAAATAACTAAACTAAATTCTGGACCTTCAGACTTCACGTAAGCGAAATGGAGCTTTTTGTAGTAATGTCTTATTTATTGCCCTGCAGGATCGTGATACGCCAGCTACGAGACTTGCACGATCCTGTTGCAGCTGTTGTCAGAGCTGGGGAGGTCAACCTCGATTGTGATCTCA
>JAFLHD010009097.1:0-10479 GCA_018856295.1 Blastosporella zonata
GCTCTACCGTAGGGTACGTGTTTATGTATAAACTCTGCTCCATTTAGCGGAGTCCGCTGACTACGTACTATACGGTACATTTCGGACTCCGCTACAACGTAGGACACGACACATGCATGCGTCGCTATGTGCTCAATGCCCGCTCTGACCTGGTAGTTAACCTTTGAGTGCAAACCTTGTACCACAAGCTGTACAGTGAGCAGTGTCGCCAGTTCACTTTGTTTCAACTTCAACAGATCCGCCACTGAGGACGACATGAAATCACAGAGGGAACCCATGTCAATCAGCGCGTTGACTGGTTGTCCCTCCACCACCACCACCACCCGTGATGGATCTTTAGTGAGTGCTGTGTTGCATTGCATGCTGGAAAGTACCTGTTCTGACTGAGCCTTTGCGCTCAATGCCGCCATGTAGAGTTCAAGTGTCAACGGTGTCCCTCCATCCTTGGCCACCCCTCTGGCATTGGCCTCACTATCCACAGGCACGTAACCCTCTAACTCACACATGGCCAACTCAAGATTGATGTAGTAAGCCCTGTCCCCTTTGTCCCAGGCAGATTGATCCTCCCAATCTGTAATAACCTCAATGTTAAAGGACTTGGCGTGTCCATTTCTCTCATTGTTCTGTGGTTTCACAAAGTGCTTCTTTGGACAGTTTCAGCTGATATGCCCTTCCTCTCTGCACGTCTGGCACGTTTACTTTCTTATCCCATGTTCTTATCCCATGTTCTTCAACCTGGGGCTTCGTGCCCCGGCTTCTTACCATATGACATATTATTTCTTGTACTGTTAACAGAATTGTAATTGCCCTGGCGTATCATCTGGTTGCCATCAACTAGCTTCCTGACATGTCTGCTGTCACCACTGTCAAATGTTCTGATTGTTCTCAGGGTAGCCGGCTGTCCTCCCATGACCATCTGATCAGCCATTTTGTGCCTAGTTGCCACGGAAATCACTTCTTCCCAAGTACTAGACTTGAAATCCAAACCTTCCTGCCATAACGCCTGCTGTAGTTCCTGGAGAAGACCATTCCATCACTTGTCCACCCATTGTACAGGATTCACATCCCTCACTAATCAGAACAGCAGTTCTAACTCTGCCGTGTATGCCTTGATGCGCATGCTTCCTTGCCTGAATTCATCCAACTTTTGGCGCTGCTTCAAGTGAAAGTCAAGTGGAAAGCAATGATTGTATAGACCAATGAGAAATTCCTCCAATGCCCAATTCCCTTCGTCCATACTAACCATTGTAGTGTAATACTTATAAGCCCACCCTTGTAAGAAATTGGCACAACAAGCCACATGATCTTCAGGTGCCAATCCTGCTTCCCAGACAAATTGTTTGCACTGTGTGACAAACTTCAAGAACTTTACTGGATCTTTCTCCCCATGATATCTGTCAATCTCTGTTGGTGCCAATGGCCTGAAATGTTGTATTACTTGCCCAATGTCTGTGTTGGCTGTTTCAAAAAACTCCCTTGGTGTTGCCCAATTGTTAGGCACCAAAGTACCATGTGGCCCTGCATTTGCTAGGTGTTTTGCTATTAGGCTATCTTTATTTAACTGTGCATTAGGCATTAGGTTTCCTGTCCTGCGCGCTGCTCTGGGTGTCTCAAAGCCTGCGCCTGATCCTATTAAATCCTCCATATCATGGGACATCAGTGTATCAGCTATTTGCCCCTCCCGTTTGCTCTCTGTGCTTTTCTTCTCTCTGAGGTATGTTGTGTATAGCTTGGTTACTCAGGCTTGTGCAGCAACAGTGTCCTCATCTTCACTTTCCACGCCGCGCATGGCATTTCCCTGTATATACAAAGGTTTGTCATGTCCCCTTTGTATCCCTTTTTTATTTGCATCTGATTCCTGAGTGTATCCTCCCCATCTCTCAGGATCTATGTACTTTTCTTCTTTATCCAGGTTTCCGAGGGTCTCGGGTTCAATCACAATGTTCTGTATAGTTTTATCCACGACCAAATTTTCTCTGACTAAATTTTCCAAGTTTTTTAGGCAATTGAGAACACTATTGAATGCTGGACTAAACTTCTGCATCAACTTTATCGCGGCGGCTTCATCTGCCACCAATTTGTCAATTACTGCACTGGCTGAGCGCTCTGTGGGTCGACCCCTTCCAGTTTGCCCACCTATTTCAGCAGACGGATCCTTCCAATCCATCACTCTCACTTGGTGCTCATTGAGCCCAGCGGATACACCGGTAACCGTCCCTGTTCTGGAATCAATGGTTTTGCTGGCCAGGACCACATCCTTTGCCTCCGTGTTCATTCTTTTGGTGACCACTGGAATTTGGAATGCGCTATTCTTTCCAGTCTCGGCTTTGTCCTCAATGTCCATGTTTTGTGACATCAACCGTGTATGTCGCTTGGTTGTCTTTTTTTTCTCTTTGTTTCTGTGTACAGACATAGTTAATGTAAAATAGAACAAATTTTACCACATACCTGGACTTCCTGGGTGATCAAACCTGGAGGTATCCTAAGTGTCTTGTTGGTCCAAGTGTTCTTCTTTGAGTTTTCTTTTCTTTTTCTTGAGATGTAGTGTTGCTATGTCAAAAATATGTGACGAGGCGTGATTAGCACGAGTCTCGGCACACGGAACTTTGAATGACAGTTTTTAACGCTGTATTCAAAGCTGACCCACATAGTAACATATGCGAGTCTTTTTGTACTACACATCTACGCACGGATCGTCTACAGTAGTAATGAATAGCAGATGTATAAGTAATCAGGCGGAACAAGGAGTGGCAGAGATTGATGTGTCCGATACTCTCGGTGTGTTGGATTGCGTAAGGCGATATGTCACACTGAGCCTACAACCCTCCCATCTTTGCCTTGAGCTTCTCAAACATGTTCTCGACTTTGTCTGCATGCGCACATGCTTGTGCTACCTGCACTCTGCCTGTGTTTCTCTTTCTGCAAATTGAAGTGCCTCTGCACATGACAAGCGGGCCGCAGCCACCCACGCTTTCGCCGCGACCTTTGTCACCTCGTCATCCGCCTTTGCCTTTGCCCTCTCCACCTTGGCCTCGGGATTTGCCTCTGGAAGGCATGGCAGTTTACACACGTGGCATTGTCTTGCTCCTCTTTTGTCTTGCCCATCCTCCAATTGGGCACGTCAAAAGCGAGAGGTACACGGATGATGGTAGGGACTGGGAACACTTGCTTTGGTCTTGGAGCATGGCGGGTGATAACCTGTCACTCCAATCCTGACAATTGACAAAGGCAATGACTCGGCATCGTCGGCGTTATTGTGCATGGTTTTGGTGGCCTTGGCGAGCGAACTCGCTCGCAGTGTCTTCACACCAGTCCAAAGATATCTACACAATATTGTCAGGATTAATTGGTCGACACCTCGCAAGTACCGCAAACTCACCTTCTTTGAGTGCATTGGTTCTAGCTCCCTTTTGCTGACAGTCATCAAATAACCCGTCCAAAGAAATCTACGCAATATCGTAATGATAAATGGTCGACAACTTGCAAATACTGAAACTCACGTTATTGTATTGCATCGGTTCTCACTCTTTCTTCCGCTCCCTCCTCCTCTTTGACCTCCACAACATCCTGCCCTTCAAGATCCTCCTTGATGGTGCTAATACTCTCGTTGTCCTCTGTGCACCCCATAGTGTTGGGAATCGACTTACCAAAGGCCCATTTCCCCAAACGCAGACAAAGGTGGTATGCCAGTATTGTTCAACTATATCCCTTGTCCTCTACCACTCTTGTTCTGTCCCTTACCACTCTTGTTCATTTATTGTCTGAGCGCCTTTCTTATTCTCCTATTTAGTTCATATACTTACTTTATTGTTTGACAGTCTTGTTACGAGCTAGTCGAGCAACAAGATGAGTCGGGTAGCGCATAGCGTACCCAATTTTACCTACAGTACTTATAGTACCTACTCTTCATTCACCACCCTCAGTTTTTGATCACACTGTGTCCAATCTCTGAGGGTGAGTTTCACAATCTATCTTACTTCTTACTTATCATGCTCACATACCTAACAGTTATTTCTATAGGTAAATCAATACAGTTTTTGATCACGCTGTGTCCGATCTCTGAGGTTATTTCTATAGAAACATCATAAACTAACAGGTTATTGGGCCCCGCTCTTGCGTTTAAAACGGACACAAACAAAAACTCCAAACCAACTTACTGCTCCACCAAACCTTACCATGGCAAACACATCCAACAACTTACCACCCACATTCCCCGATGACCAACAATTTGACGGGGACAATTACGCCGCCTTTAGGGACTGCGCACTGCTTGCAGCTCGTGCCCGTGGCGCACTTAACTACCTAACCAGGATGATCACAAAACCCTCCATCACTCATACTACTACAGCCAAGGATACCACAACCACTACTATTGCCACTACAGCGTCTGAGGCAACACCCTGGATGTCCTACATGCCAACCCTAGAGGAATGGGAGGTATGTGATGCCTGGGCTCTATCACTCATCATCTATAACACCAAGAACCCTATCGGACTCAGTGTCAATATGACTGGAACAGCAGCCAAAGCCTGGAAAGCACTCTCCGATGAGTACGACTCTGCCTCAGAGATAGCAGCAGTCGCAGCGGAAAGCCACCTTTGGGCTACAAAACTCATGGAAGGCAGTGACTTCCAGGAGCATATAAAGACCCTTCGTATCCAATGGAACAAGGCCGTCGAGAAGGGTGCAGAGATCAAGGATAAAACCTTCCGTGCCATCATCATTTCCTCACTCCCTCCATCCTGAAACACAATAATAAGCTCCTTGCACAGCACAAAAACCTCATCTGAACTGCTGGCCGGCCTTACTGTACACTGGGACCTCACGAGGGAACAGAACATCATGGCAGGCATATCCGTGATGGCTCTCCAGGTGAAGGCAACCCCACCCAGACCTAAACTGGTATGTGTCAACACAAACTGCCGTCGCACAGGGCATACTATCCAGAACTGTTACTGGCCTGGTGGAGGGAAAGAGGGCCAACTCCTGGCACACTTTTGCAACCAAGGACAACATAATCCAGCTGCCACAATGACTCCCACTGCCAACCTAGCATCGGCACACATCACGACACAGGACTCCACCCCACACGTCACATACGCACTCACCGCATTGTCCCAGTACGCCACCGCAGCACTCTACGATGAGCACGGAGAGGCAATCAAAGCATATCTGTCCCAGAATACAGTACTCTCACTACCAGCCGACGCCACAGTACACACCTATGTGGACTCCGGGGCAAGCGACCACTGCTTCATAGACAGAAATGTCTTTATAAACTACAAAATATTTACAACGGCCCGCCGTGGACAGGCCGCTGATTGTGGAGGATCCTTTACCATTGTTGGACAAGGCACAGTCAAGAAAACAGTAAAATTTGGTAACACTACGGCCGACCTTGTATTCCAATGCCCTCCATACCCCCAGCCTCGCAGCAAACCTAATTTCCATAGGAAAATTTGATGAAGCTGGCTTCACCACCACCTTTGCCCAAGGAACAGTAACCTTCAAAGATTGAAATGGGAAAGTTATCATGAAGGGAACTTGAACAAATGGGATGTACATACTTGCATCCTTCAAAGGTAGCAGGAACCTGGGACCGACAACACCCACCGTAATGGCAGCACAATCGCTCAATGTCCCAGTCAACCTTGATACCTGGCACCATCAACTTGGGCATGCAGGCGTGACAGCAATTTGTAACATGGCAAAGAGGCAGCTGGTAGACGGACTGGTGATTAAAGGGGATCTAAAAATCCAGGGACTATGTGAAGATTGTGTATACGGGAGGAACGCTGCATGAGCCTACAACAGCAAGGTAGAATTAGAAACCGACACCAACTTCCGAGTCCACCTCAACCTGTGGGGACCAGCCTCAGTGACATCAATCAGTGGAGCTGTCTACATGTTCTTGTGCGTTGACAGCGGTAGCTCCAGGATGCGCGGATTCCCATTATCCCAAAAAGACGCAGTCACCACACTCGCCACGTTCAAAATCTATCACTGTGAGTCAGAACTCCAAACAGGAAAGAAATTGCACTACATACGCATCGACGGTGGATCTGAATGGCTGAACCAACTATGGCACGGATACTGCAACGACCACAGATTCGTACTTGAAGTCAGCATGCCATATGCCCACCCCCAAAATGGACTCGCAGAATGATCAATTCGCACCATCATCAAGGCTGTACAATGTATGCTAGCAGACAGTGGATTACCAAAATTCCTATGGGCAGAAGCATCGACTACAGCCATTACCCTCCGCAACTTCATCCCATCCTCGCGCCACCCCAATGCTGTCCCCGAGGAGAAATGGACTAGTAAATGGCAAGATATCTCACATCTCCGCCCCTTTGGATGTATAGCATTTGTGCAGGTACCAGTGGAACTAGTCGTATCAAAGCTGGACGCACAGTCGGTAAAATGTGTACTGGTGGGCTATTCAACTAATGGCTACAGGCTATACAATTGGAATACATGATCAATCATCAGCTCACAAAAGAAATTTTTGAAGAAGGCGTCGGACATTGCTCACTCACCATACTGAATGACAAAATTGACTACCTCCTGACCAACACAACCCCCATACCCAACCTGACAATCCCAGGGATCCCCACCCCAGACCGCCCTACTGCGGCACGCATCCACGCGACAGACCCACCACTACACACGCCTAGGTCTGACACGTCCGACCACCAACTGACACCCCCGTGCAGCAAAAGCCACCCCTGCCCTCACTGTGGCACGCATGACGCTGGCAACAGAAGCTGAAGCTCAGGCAGCAGGGGAAAACTGGGCGACAAGCGGCAAACCTCACCAGGTGCTCACAGCCCTCTCGAGGACAAGTACATTCGCATACCTTGCATCGCTAAATGCTAACATTGACAAAACATCAGACTCCTACATCCCTAAACACTACGGAGAAGCACTACAATGACTGGACCTATGGCGTGAACCCATGGATACCGAACTCGGGATACTCAAAAAGAAAGAGGTATGGAAACTCGTCGACAAATCTACGGTCCCCGCCGGCAAGAAAATCATCAACTGCATGTGGGTATTTGCCAACAAATACGATGCCAATGGGAATATTACAAAATGAAAGGCTCGACTAGTCGCTAAAGGGTATACCCAGGTACAGGGAGAAGATTTTGACAAAACATACGCAGCTGTCGTCTGACTCAAATCACTCCGCATCACCGCAGCCGTAGCAGCGCACCTTTGCCTGCACATCTGGCAGGTAGACTTTGTCTCAGCATTCCTGAACAGTGTCCTCACCCACACTGTCTACATGTGAGTCCCACCAGGTTTCCGGGGGGGAGAAGGCAAGGTATGCCTCCTACAGGAAACCATTTACGGGATGATGCAGGGAGGCTATGACTGGTTTAACACACTTGACTATGCCTACAGGAACCTAGGATACATCGCCTCTCGAGCAGACAGCTGCGTACAATCCAGGGTACTCAACGGGAATCACACCACCACCAATACATACGGTGACAACATACTGGGCATATCGTCTTTGAAAGAAGAAGCAAACCGCGTGAAAAAGGAACTCATGGATCGCTTTGAGGCTAAAGATCTGGGAGAACCAGAACACCTACTGGGCATGTGCATTGAAAGGAATGAGAAATCTGGAGCAATATCATTATCGCAGTGCACCTACCTCGAACGAGTTCTAAAGTGATTTGGTATGGAAAACTGTAACGCCCATTCCACCCCATTACCCCCCGGCATACGACTACTCGCCTCGCAATCCCCTACCACAGAAACCGACAAGATCTTCATGACAGATAAACCCTATCGAGAAGTCCTCGGGTCCCTCATGTGGGCCCAAGTTGCCACACGCCCAGATCTATCCTACACAGTCGGTGTACTAGCGAGATTCCAGTCCAACCCCGGGCCTGCACATTGGAATGCAATGATGCATGTGCTTGGGTATGTGAAGGGCACACTGGAATATCAAATCACCTACCATGCAGACAAAGGAAGCCTTAAGCCTGATGGATACGTGGACGCAGATACGGGGGAGACTTTGATACGCGACGATCAACATCCGGTTACGTCTTCATGATGGCAGGAGGACCTGTCTCATGGAGCTCCAAACAACAGGACACAGTAGCATTATCCACAACCGAAGCCGAGTACATTGCCCTCACCCGAGGTGCCCAACAAGCATTATGGATGCACAACTTTCTTGTTGAAATCGCCAGGCCACAGGACCTGCCTGCTACCCTCCGTGGCGACAACATGTCCTCCATCGCACTCACCGAAACGACTCAAGGACACTCACGCACCAAGCACATCGACATCTGCCACCACTACATCCGTGAACGTGTACAGGAAGGAGATATTGAAGTCAGACATGTCCCCTCCACCGAAAACGTCGCGGACATCTTCACCAAGGCACTACCCCGCACCACACACAACCACCTCGTCGAACTCCTAAATATCAAGGCCTAAATGGTCCATGATGTCGGGGGGAGTGTTGGGAATCGACTTACCAAAGGCCCATTTCCCCGAATGCAGACAAAGGTGGTATGCCAGTATTGTTCAACTATATCCCTTGTCCTCTACCGCTCTTGTTGTGTCCCTTACCGCTCTTGTTCGTTTATTGTCTGAGCGCCTTTCTTATTCTCCTATTTAGTTCATATACTTACTTTATTGTTTGACAGTCTTGTTACGAGCTAGTCGAGCAACAAGACAAGTCAGGTAGCGCATAGCGTACCCAATTTTACCTACAGTACTTATAGTACCTACTCTTCGTTCGCCACCCTCAGTTTTCGATCACACTGTGTCCGATCTCTGAGGGTGAGTTTCACAAGCTATCTTACTTCTTACTTATCATGCTCACATACCTAACAGTTATTTCTATAGGTAAATCAATACAGTTTTCGATCACACTGTGTCCGATCTCTGAGGTTATTTCTATAGAAACGTCATAAACTAACACATAGCTGCAGCTAGAGCAGTACCAGTACCAATGGGTGCTGCATTAGTGATGCCCGCCTCGTCGGCGGGGGCATCTACGTCGGTCGGGACTGCCCCTTCCGAGGCTGCGGCTAGATCGGTGGCGGCGGTGTCGTCTCCCAGAGCTGTGGCTTGCATGGGAACAGTGCTCTGGGGCCTCGACGATGGTGGGAGTGACAGCCTCGGTAGAGGCAGTATCGTCTATCAGGCTGCGGCTTTGGTAGGAATGGCGCCATGGGCCTCAACGGTAGTGGCTTCTTCGGTCTCCTCGAAATCAAACCATTCCTCCTTCTCTTCAAGCTCCTCTTCAAGCTCCTCTTCAAGCTCCTCCTCAACGTCCTTAACGTTGTTGTGCTCGTGATACATGGCAACTTCTTCCTCAACCTCAGGCTCCAGTTCAAATCTTCGCCGATCGAGGTAAACAACATTTGTAGTCAACTGTCAAGAACACGGACCCTCTTACCACCACCGCCGCCACGATCGCTAGTATAACCACGAAGACCTGCTTGGAGCTGAAACATGTCGTGGTCGACTCGATGACTGGGCGAGTTATCCCCAGAACCGTTACTTCGCATTTTTTGAGCTTCGAACGCGAACGTGCTCAACAGGGTAGTGAGAATTGCTAAGTCCGTGGCGGGACGCAAAGTCGATTCCTCGCCGGACTCGCCGGACTTCTTTACGCGATGGAGAGCAATTACCTCGGTTTCTAGAGAAATGCACAAGTGCGGGCAAATCGCTCAATACGGGGCTTTCACAACATCACATACCTCCACATATTGTCGGAACGGTGCCTAGGGCTTCGATGTTCGTAACAGTGTCGTCTGGATCCTCGTCGGTATCCTCCTCGACATCAGACCATTCCTCTCCTCAAGTTCCTCCTCATCAAGTTCCTCATCATCATCAAGCTCCGCATCATCATCAAGCTCATCATCATCATCAAGCTCCTCGTCATCATCAAGCTCCTCATCATCATCAAGCTCTCCTGTCTCAAACTCCTCATCCTGCTCAGCCTACTATGTAGGTAACCCTGTAGGTAAGTGTTGTAGATTACTCGGAATCGAATCTAGATTGTGAGATTTGTGCACGGCAAGTACCCTCACTGTACAGGTTCCGCTCAAGTCAATCTTCTAAGCTGCGACAAACGAGCACGCGCAGTTTGAAAATCAAATGCCTCTTGCAAATTGCCTTGCGTGTTCCATATCAAGGGTGCTGGCGTGAGTGTCCCCATGATACGTGATCATTCCCTATTACATAGGCCATACCCCTACCTCCCCTTTTCTTCATCTTGATTCACTTCGTTGTCTAGGTATGCACATCACCCTTACTTTAATTATAATATAACTTGGTTTTCTAGCTACCGACGTGCCGCCTTGCGAACCACTCAGTCGAAGCCTGACAGTAAGTAGGTCACTCTGGCGCCATCTTCTATACCCAGAGTTTGAAATTTGTAACGCGACGCGTCATCTATCGATCATCATGAAGTACTTACGAGACACCAAATCGTTT
>JAFLHD010009098.1:0-10418 GCA_018856295.1 Blastosporella zonata
GAGCCCACGCTATTTGGGCGAGCCCAGGTCTCGCGGCCTACTTAGGTGGGTTATCTTAGTGGGTGTATTTATCCTAAGTAGGTACATGTAGGGGGCTGCCTGAAGTGTGAGGATGGGCTTCCCCAAATGCTCAAAGCTCCTTCTTGGCAAGGTCTTTCTTTGCCAGGCAATAGGTGTCAAAGCCTGTCATTTTCAGGGCTTCATCCTTAGTGGTAGGATACCAGTCTGGCTTGAGAGTGAGTTCAAATATAAATGTCAAGCAGAAAAAGGGAGATTGTGGATGTGTTGGTGATCCCTTCAAAGGAGAGCAAGATTAGGCCTCCAACCTGGCTAGATCAGTAGGAGAATTGGCGAGTGTTTTATCCCTTTTATCCCTATGTCGTATCTGTATGGTCAGTACCCTGGTCAGAACTTTTCCAATCCAATGACACCACTCACTTCTCTAACTTGGGAAACCATGGAGAATGAACAGCAAGTGCAAGGGCAATCTCAACAGCCACAAGAGCAACTTCAACTTCAACATCCCCAGCAGCAACACCACCATTTGCCTGAGCTACCCTCTCCGCCCCCCCACACACAAACGCTAAGCACGCTAGAGATTACCACTGGATACACACTAGGTTTGACAATAAAACTCACCTTCTTCAAGGTTCAAATATGCTGAAGTGCCTCTAGTCCAATTGGTTTGAGCAACACATCCTTATTGGGAGGGAGTACAGGGATGCTTTGAGATCCAAGGTGGAATTATTTGAGTCGTACCATGTTACCCCATATATACTAGGGATACAACCTGGTTCCAAGATACTGTATCACCATCAGTACAAGTCATTTTTTTACAACTTGATAGAAAGGGCTTACGTATAGGACACACTGCTGCAAGTGGTGCCTACATCCAGAGCAGTTACAAGTTTGCAGTCTGTCCCATCACAAATCTTGACGTCACTTCCCCAACTGATTGCCACAAAGTGATGAGGGTGATGGGATCATACCCAGGCCGAGAAAACCTGCAGTTGACCTGTCACCTGCACAGTATGGCCGTGGTGTAGCACAGGTTGGGTAAATGCAACACTGCACCCATACCTGTGCCACCTGTACCTGTAATACCGCGGGTTCAGCCAAACCTGTGCCATACTCTAAATGGTTGGAGGTGTCAATCCTTAGGAACCCTTAGGGACCTTTGTAATGAATACACCACGGCACATGGTTCAAAGACACCAAGTTGACAACTAACACCACTTCAATGCTGATAGTAGGAACTATAATGTACAATTTACAAGACAGCTTTTCTGATGGATAAGATGTATCCAGAACTTCATGTTGTTAACACTGGATATCTACATGTTAATATTTACAGTGGTGTAAGGATAAATTAGGGTCAGGACTCAAAGTGTAGAAGCGGACAACAACCTTAAGGCTACTTCAATGATGCTTCCACATCAATACAGACTCACAGTTTCAATGTATTGCTTTTGAATTACTTCTCCAAGACGCATTTTCTGATCTGTCTACAATTTGTGTCGGTACTTTGCAGCACCAAAAATCTAGATGATGCTACTTATAAATAGTGTGGCGCATCAATACTAAATGACTTGAAGTATGCACAAATGCGGACTCCTAGTACTTACTAATAAAGTACAAATTGACAGATATATTTTCTGATAAATCTGTGTATATGGTGGTTTTGTCATGGCCAGATAGATCGGAAATCTTGATTTAACCTCGCCCGTTTTTTACTCTTGGCAAGGACGCCATCGAACATCCAAGCTGTCGTCGAATTAGGACATTCTGGGGCTCATTATCGCTGTCACAAACGTGAGCCAATCACTCTGATTCGGAGGTTTCCGTCATGCCAGGAGTGGGTATTAGAGTGCCTCTTGGTATAGACGATCGTTCCTTTGCTTCCCCAACATCACTTCCTCTGAGCTCAAAGATGGTAGCATATCAGCTTACAATCGTGATCGGTACCTCCACCATGATCAACCATTCTGATCGCCACTGATACCTCAATCCTCCTCCTCGACAGACCGTGATATCCGGGATTACTTAACAGGCCATGAACGTTCGTTATGTCTCAAGAAGTTTCTCAAGGAAAATTCCGACCAGCCGATCGCCAATGTTGTCTTTGCTGCTAAAGCCTATAGCGGTACGGATCACTTATGTCTCACTCTTCTTTGTAGTGTGCACTGACAGGTATTAGAATACGGCAAAACCAATACGTTCATGTGGAGTGATTCGTATTCGATCGCTGCTACCAGCGAAGGTTTTCGCAGAGGCGAAAGTCAGTTGGTTGATAATTCACCATTTATCAATGGCTAATCACATCAACCAACTAGTTGTCCCTCCGGGTAATCTTACCGATATTGAGGAGATTTTCACGCGAGAATCGGCTTTGCTTGGACCTACGTGGAACAATTTTGAAGTCAAGGATGACCCCGAAGCTCCCAGGGATGGTTTTGGCTTCAACGTTGGTGATGCGTTGGAAAAGGGCGCAGCGGCCATCGTCTACCTGGGCGGCGCGAGTGTAGATGGAAATGATGCACTCCAGGCACATTCACCGTGTTTGTTACTTCAGTGTTACACCTCATACTGTGGACCTGATTCTTGTTGACTGCAGTCTTCATCAGCCACTATGTTCACAAGGGTCCGTCGTTTACTACGCTGGTTCCTTTTGAGCGAGTCATGGTTTGCTTCGAAAGGGGAGCCACGTTTGGGACTATGACAACGCATGTTAGTGAGGAGGATACGATCATCGAACTCAGTCGCGAGGAGCCAAAGCAGACGTGGAAGTTGTTTAATGATGGTCATTGGGAGAAACTTGATTTGAATGACCCCGATTACTAGACTTATAGTTGCTTGTGTATTTCCTCGGGCTTTTCTCTACTCGAGCTCTTCACGGATACTTGAACATCTCAGAGCCTACATGATAATGGCATTTGAGAAACTGGTACGTTCAAGAGGAAGAAACGGGGAAATCGTTTTGTGCATCTTGAACACCATCCATTCAAAAGATGTGTGCCTACAGAGCTTGCTGAGTGCGAGGGCGTCGGAAAATGGCCTTGTACAAACTGTAAACACAGTGACAGCGGCGATGTCCGGGGACCTGGAGGATCAGTGGATGACCATACGCCTTTTCATTTAACTCAGCCTCCTTAGCGATGGATTCTGTGTTAGCCGTAAGTATCAGTCGATCTATTTACGACCGGTTGTCAGTGGTCACCTGCTCAGCCTGCGAACTCATACAACACCGGTCGAATCCTGCAAGCTGATGAGTATGCTTGAATTTGAGTCTTGCCCTCCTATGGGATGTCCCGTGTTTAGATGACAGACATACGTACAGCTTACAGGAAGAAAAGCGAGGTAAACGAGAAAGACTCGGAGAAACCACTCGGAGGTTGCAACAAGGAAGCTATAAGATGACCCCATTTTACTCGCTCAAACTTCCTGAGCGTAGCAGACACGTTGTCAACAACTTCCCAGCGGAAATATCAATACGATGGATCCATGGACTCATCGCCATAAAAAAACTTTAGCCAGAAAAGCCTCGGATGTCCGCCTTCCTGATGGAAAGTTCCACAAAGATGGCAAGCCACTGTTTGGCTATCGGGGTGGACACATTCTAATCGCGGCATTTGCATAGGTGACAATGACACCGAAGTTCCGATCGAGCTAATCGACAATCGAGAGATCCCACCCACTACGACATACCCGATCGTGGAACGGCACCAAGGGGGCAGTTCGACATCTCCACCGATGACAGAGTTCGCCATTTCTTTTGGAACTTTCTGGTACAACATAAATACATGGACAATTAGCGGTAAGAAATATTCCTTTGTGAAGAGCCAGACTCACGCAGTACTTGAACAGAACATACCGAAGTTTGGACGATGGCGGTGCCAACTATGGCCCTGGTGCCTTGGTGAACATCACAGTCAGTGTCCACTGTCGAGGAAGCAGGTAGGCCGTTCTTTATTCACTCGGCGATGTGAGCTTGGACCCTAACTCGCCGCTTTCATCATGATACCCTTTTCTTGTATTTCTTAATGGCCCTTGTCAATTGATGTAAACATATAATATTCATTGGCCTCTTGCAGCGAGGTTCACGCCAGTCTTTTCGTTTAATCCATAAATCACAGCATTCATGATTAATGAGATACACATGCTTTACCTTTTCGACTTTCTGTTCGAATATATTAGCTTAGGCTGTAGGAGCGGCCCGTTGACGCTGCAAGTGGAATTTAATTGTTGAGACCTATACAATGCGACATGATTTCCAAGGTACTTCGTTTAGCAGCGATGGTCTTGAGAAACATTGACGACGTTCATGATCATCCTATCAAACTCGATGCAGTATATTGTAGTAGGCTCCTGAGTCCTTACGAGCACGGGATACTTAATCCAAGCTTCCAATCTGACGAGTGGGCGAGAGTCTGAGGAAAAAGTGACTATTGAAACGAGAGACGAAGGTCCCTCGATGACTCTGGTGGTCGGTCGTGTACTGAGAGGGAAATCGTGTGTACTGTTACGCCCAAATGTCCAAGTTCGGTCGAATCTGGGGCTGATATTGTGAAAGCAAGAGTGAAGAGGTAGCTATGGAGACGAAAAGACAAGGATCGGGCAGTGGGCGTGGACAAATGAGGGGTGAGAAGTATCGTGCGAAAATGTATGGAAGGGGACAGTCGGACGGTCCACCAAGATGCCGAACGTCCAGACGCGAATGGTACTTGTGGAGACTGCCCAGTACCGCATCCCAGCTCATCATTAAGCGTTGAAGGCCAGAATCTGGTTTTTGCCTGCTCTGTGAAATCGATGGGCATTGGAGCACGCGCTCACGCTATGACTGCAGCCTGGTGGTTACGTTGCCGTTGTGGCCTGCGGCAGTACCTACCCACCACTTGATAGTCTGTGTCTTCCTTCATCTTCCTCTGTTGACGCTCTTCTTATATTCTCTCCGTACACTACTAGCTGCATTCACCGCTCACCGTTGAACCTTTGAAGGTTTAGGTAGGGATTCGTCCAACAAGGCAAAGGGCCTCGATGAAATTTTGGACTGGCTTCGAAAGCACGTGCGCGATTTACACCTGGAAAAGTCTGTTGAGTTTTCAAATTTCCGCGACCTCTCTGCACGCCTAGGATCTCAATATCATGCTGGAAGCTGATTCTGAATCTCAAAAGTAGTCGGATCTCAAATGAAAGTCGAGCCCTTGAATCAAGAAAGGATGAATTCAAGCTGGGAATTCCATTGTTGTGTTGAACAACAAACGTAGCTACGAGACACGATACAAGTACAGTAGATAGGATGGAGGAGAGCATAGATCGTGGCGATGATGACCTTCAGTGCCCGGCAAGCAGAGGGGTTCGTTTAAAGCTGCTTCCACTTGCCTTGGTTATTCAAGAACCATGTCTGACCCTGCTCCGTACTGAAATCAAGGTCGACCGGGTGGGTCTCACTGGACGTTGTCATAGTGCCAGTCACTAGCTTCTGTTCAAAAAAGACTTTCACTTTTTTGGTGGGAATAAGAGTAGTTTCCGATTCATCCGGGTAGGCCTTGGGGCTGATGAAGACTGCAGTGAGCAGAATTGGAACAGAAGTTTAGTCTCTGCAACATGTGGTGAAGGACGCCCAGTGACCCACCTGGAACGTTATTGTCAGCACCCGCATCCTTCATATAGATAATAGCCGATGCACTTGGACCGTCTTGATCAATGATGAAACGAAAGCCATTGGTGGGGCCTTCTGGGTCGCGACCGATGCTAAAATCGTTGAACGACCTTCCAATGGTAGCGGCTTCCTGGAATTTGATAGGAAAGACGTCGGTACCGGATTGGCCGACAACTAGTTGACATGATTGGGGTCTAGATACTATGGTGTCCTGAAGATGGAAACTAACCTTCGCCTTGCTTGAACTTTTGTGTCGTAGCACCAATCTCATAACTTTCATCCCACCCGAAGGTGTTCGTCGCAGCCATCACTGGTGTACTATACCAGTCAACACACTCTGTAGCAATGATCGTACGCAATTATATTCGTACCGTTCCAGGGTATCACGGCAAAGGCAACATTCTCAACGGTACCGGAATCCTGAGACACTGCCTTGCGGAGACCCAATGAGTATTCGCCCTCGACTAAGGTGTTCCTTATGCGTCTATCTGTAGAACCGGTCAGTCGTCGCAGCGGAGCGGCATACTACTTCAGTGGCCTACCTATTAGAATGATGAGTGTATACTGAGACATATCGAGCTGAGTGGATAGAATTTGTAGAGATAAGACGATGGCCGAGAGAGGTAGCCTTTAATGCTACCACAAAGGACGGCATCCGGGTCGAAGGTTCCGAATTCCCTTACCCAGATCACTTCAATGCCAGACAAAGCCCCATACCGATGGACACTAGACGTCCTAAGGGATTTCCATCGTCTTCTAACTTTTCTGATCTGTACAATTTGCCTCCGCAACTTTGCAACACCGGGCATCTAGAAGCTTCCATTAATAAATACATACCAAGACGGCACGTCACGATGAGGCGACAGTAAGACCAAACGCCGAACAGAGGCAGCCGTACGGTTACCCTCCAGGGTCAGAACTGTCAGTGGAACCAGTGATGGATCAGGCTCCGCTTGGGCTTCAAGCCCCGGCTTAGGCTTCAGCCGCGGCCTGCACCTACGTTGTCAGAGCAGTGTTTCTACATCCTGAATCAGTATTAAATTGCTCTATAGTAGATTCAGACTCACATTAATGATTAATGAGAGAAAAATGGAGATCTTTCCAACGTAAAAAAGATTTGAGAAAAAGCTGAGTGTTGGCTGATCTTCCATCAATATATGAACTCGGTCAACACTGTTCTCTTAAATTGCCATAAGGAAATTTGCTCAACTTGCTTTGAAAATGAAAAATACAGCTTCTACTACCGGTTCTTCTCAACCTGCTTCAAGCCGCGGCTTGCTTGGGCTTACAAAAATCACAAGCTGGTGATGAGACCCTAGGGGTGCACACTGTACCATAACAACTAGTCCGAATTGGAGTAGAAGCGCATAAGGGCTTCGTCAGGCCTTGAAGTGGCGTTAACGGTGTCTCTTAAGATTGGGATGTGAACATGTTTTTCAAATGGAAGCATCTAGATGTCCGATGTTGCATTGGAAGGCCCGGAGACAAATTGTAAACAATCGGGGAGGGCGTCTTGGAAGTAATTTGATCGACTGAGATATACCACTACTACTACGTATTAATGTCGAAGCATGAGTGCTTTATCCGTCGTTGAAGTGGTTACAGCATTTCCAGAATGGTATTCACAACAGGGGGGATTTTAGGATATAAATATTTTCATTTTGGAACATTACCGTGTTTTGTTGGCACTGCTGCACTATTAAAGGACCTCTACCTCTTCTGAGACGCCATCGCTTTTCCCTGCAAATTTTCTCCCAATCCTCCCAACTTCAACCTGCTATGTCTCAGTATACACTCGCCATTGAGATAGGTAGGTCACTCCAGTAGTGTGGGTATCCTACGCTGCCACTGAGCTGTACTACAGAAAGAGGCATAAGGAATAACTTAATCGAGCATGAATATTCGCTGGGTCTTCGCAAGGCGGTTTCTCAAGGTGCTGATACTGTTGAGAATGTTGCATTTGCCGTGACACCATGGAACGGTACGAATATCATTGCCTAGCATTATTGTTGTACTTACTAGTATAGTGATGGGCGCGACAAACACCTTTGGGTGGGACGAAAGTTATGAGATTGGTGCTACAACTGAACAGTTCAAGCAGGGAGATGGTCAGTTCCCTCCGTTAGGCCGCCACAGTTTATAAATACTAATCATCCTGAAAACCAGTCGTCAGCCAATCCGGTACTGACGTCTATCCGATCGCATTTCAAGAGGCCGCTTCCATTGGAGCGACGTTCAACGATTTTAGCATCGGGCGCGACCCAGACGGCCCCAACAATGGTTTTCGTTTCTTCATTGATCAAAGGGGTCCAAATGCATCAGCTATTATTTACATGAACCGAGTTGCGGGCGCGGATAATAAGGTTCCGGGTGGGTCGCTGGGTGTCCTTCATATCATGTTGCGTATACCAAGCTCATGTTCCAATTGTGTTCACTGTAGCATTCATCAGTCCCAAGGCCTACGTGAATGGATCAGCAACTTCTCTTATCCCCATTAAAAAAGTGAAAGTCTTTTTTGAACAGAAGCTTGTGACGGGGACTATGACGACGACCAGTTCGACCAACCCACTCGACCTCGATTTCACCGATGAAAAACATCAGAAATGGTTCTTGAATAATGAAGGAAATTGGAAGAAGCTTTGAACGCAGACTTCTACAGGCCGTGCGCTCATTGCCACAATCTATGCTCTCCTACATTTTGTACTTGTATCTCGTCTCGTAGCTACGTTTGTTGTTCAACGCAACAATAGGCCTATCAATGTGATTTTATCCATATTCCATTGTGCTCGACTTTTATCTGAGCAGTGAGGTCTGACTATCCTGTGTTTTGCTGATGTATCAGGATAATGCTTTTCTCTTTAGCTATCAGCCCCCCTGCAACATGATGTGAAGGAGATTTTTCTCAAACACAACTCCAACAACCCTTGTCGACCTTCGGCAAAATCGGTTTGACAGTAGTTGTTGGTGAGAGATGGGCCCCGTCGGAGATTTGTGAGTAGTTTACAGGTGTACAACGTGCGTTCTATTGCTCATTTTGAGGGGTCGGTTTCTGCATTATAAGGTAATATATTTGAATAGAAAACGCATTGCTGTTCTCACAAAGGTGAAACATGTGTCTCTCATTGGTCATATATGCTCTGATTTCTTGATCAAGCGAAATTTGTCCGCCGGAAGATAGTGTGAACCTTACTGTCGTATGTACATTGGATATTCGAAAAAAGTTACCAGTGTTCTCATCAGGTATCGAGGGCTATCAAGAAATACAAGAAAAGGGGAACATGCTGGGGGGAAAACGAACGCTATGGACCAAGCTTACATCGAGAACTACTCCTGGGAAGGGTGAGAATAATGCGGACCGTAAGAGTCAAAGGCGACTTGCCTGCTTCCTCGACACTTTGACTAAGATGTTCCCTAAAGCACCACCGGGACCATAATTAGCTCCGCTATCCTCGACAATCCACTCGGCATTATTGTCTGTTCAAGTACGTGAGTCCGATTTTCATTCAAAGAGATATCTCTTACCGCTGACTGTCCATGTATTCATGCTGGTCCAGAAGGGGCAGTCCCAAAAGAAATGGCGAATTCTGCGGTCATCGGTATAGAGGTCGAACTGCCCCTGGGTGCCGTTCAACGCTGAATGGCGGCCGCATGAGTTGATCGTGAATGTCGCAGTGGGTAGGATCTCTGTATTGTTGATCACCTCAATCGGAATTTCAGTGTCCTTGTCGCCTATGTAAATGCTGCGATTAGGATGTATCCTTAGCGATGGCCAAGCGGCGACCTACCATCTTTGTAAAACTTTCCATCAGGAAGGCGGACATCCCTGATCACGAGGGTTTTCTGGCTCAAGTTCTTTATGGTGATAGTGACCCATTGAGCATATCCCTTTGGTTCATTCATCTTTCCGCTCGGAAGTTATTGGGAGGAAGTTTAAACATTGGACTTGTGAAATGGGTTCATTTTATAACTTCAGTGCAAAGCCCGGGTCTTCAATTTGCGAACCTCAGTCGTCAGATCGGTTACTCAGAGTAAGCTGTATGGAAGCCTGTCATCGAAAGCCTGGAACAGGGGATAAGCCTTAAGGGCAAGGCTCAACTCATTATTCAAGCTGTCACAATGTCGCATGCTCATCATTCAGGCTTGCAAGATTCCACCGGTGTCGCCTGATCTTCAAGATTTGTTGTTCGTCTGAAGTGACGCGTCCGTAGGCTGAACAGGTGACAAGGAGGTATCGTATGTACGATAGGAGAAATTGAGCCGATTGATTATCAACACAGAATCAGTGACATCGCTAAGAAGGCTGAGTTAAACTGGAAAGGTACGTGGTCACCTTCCAGGTTGCCTGACCTCGCCGCTGTCAATGTTTTTACAGTTTGGACAAGGCCTTCCGACGCGGAAGCATGCCCTGGCTGTAAACAAAATCCAGTGGTCACACATCTTCTAACTGCAGAACTTGCTCTATGTCGTTCAAACGCACAATGAATGATTTCCCCGTTTATTCCTCTGATTAGGCCACAAGCGGCCAAGATAAATCGCAAATTCTATTAACGCATTTGTGTAGTTTGTACGCGGGTGCCGGTAATGCTACCTACCGGAGACGAATTGTACAGATCAGACAAGGTGTCTTGGAAGTAATTGAATAACTACTAGTTTAGCCCGCATTGGAGTAGAGTCATGACATCTGTCGCCTCATCGATGGTGAACATTAGCCGTGATGCGCCACACTAAAAATAGAAGCGTTTACTCGTGGATGTCCGAT
>JAFLHD010009100.1:0-10345 GCA_018856295.1 Blastosporella zonata
CTTCATCAAGAAGCTCAACAACTCTCTCCTCACTGACTAAATTGCCTTCGCCGTCGAGCCAATCATCATCAGCTTGCGAAGTGGACTGTTTGTTTTGGATGCGAGTGAGGATTTCATTTCGGCGTGTTTCCACCTGGGCTTTCAGGCAAGCAAGTCCCGCCTTCAGCTTGTGCAGCATTCTGAATGAGATTTGGATGGGTTCTGATGCTCAAATTTTCCCCTTGCCAACGCAAATCTGAGTCTGACAGCTGAAATTTCACTACGCTTAAATGTTTTTCCTTTGATCAAATCAGTTTTATTCCAATATTTTATCCGATTTATGGATTATGATCCCCTGAAAACTGTATGGATTATGGGATATCAGATGGAACACATAAATCCCTGCGGACAAGCTCGGTGGGGCCAAAAATGTATGGATTATTGCAAAATATGGGTTATTACAGGTATGGGTTACAACAGAGTTGACTGTATTATCAAATAATTGATGCTAAAAGTGCTTTCAAAGTATAATTGGCCAAATTTGGTCAATGTCATTCAATAAGTACAATGAAAAGTCCTCAGCAATGATACAATGAAAATTCTGAATAAAACATACAATTGTTGTAAATTGTACCAATTACATTATGCTCTGAACAGAAGACAACACCCCATTCTGGGATGAAATCAATTCAAAAAAATTGTAAAACAGCGCACTTGGTAAAGTGAGGGGAAGGGTGACCAGGAAAAAAAATGTTAATTACTGTCAGCGCAGTTTGGGCAGGAGAGACTGAAATGGTGTCTAGTGTATGGAAGTCTGATTGACTAGCCAAAAAGGGCCCTCAATGACAGTATGACTAGTATGAGGACTCAGAGGGTGGGAGGGTATCAGAGATTGACATTCCAGGCATCAGAACAAGGACAGACTGCACAGAGATTGGACATGTCTCTGACTCAGATCTACCAGTGGTAGAGCAGATTGAGAACCCTGAAAACAAGGTAACTACAATTGAGATAGCTAACACAGACCCCGAAAAAGTAATAGTAAACCAATAACCACCAATAAATGACATTGACAAATACAGACTACTGGCAGCTAGCAAACTACTAATTAAGAATAAATGTATTGATGATATAATACTAGGAAAGATATACAAGCAGCCAGGAGCCTTTAAGAACTTTGAAATGGACAAAGAAAATAGGTTGATCTACTTAAGAGAAGGAACACAATGGGTATTATGTATCTCTGACTGTCCTATCAAGGAAAAAAAATAAGAAAAATCATAATAAGCAATGCACATACAACGCTAGCACACTTAGGACCAAGGAAAACCTATGACTACTTACACAGATGTCTGTACTTATTGTAACTCATGTATAACTTGTATGAGATCAAGGCCATCCACTCTGAAACCTGTAGGATTATTAAACCCACTGGATATACTTAACAATCCTGGGAAAACTATAGGAATTGATTTTGTGGGGCCTCTACCTGAATCTAGGGACAGAGACGTGACATTTGATACAATCATGACAATAATTAACCTAAATATGGCAATGGTGTACCTAGTACTAAGCAGAAGTAGCTACGCCACAAAAGATATTGCTGAATTAGTATTTGCGGAGGTATACAGGTTACACGGACTACCTAAGAATATTATAAGTGATAGGGATAAATTATTTACAAGCCAATTCTGGAAGCGACTAAATGAATTAATAGGGACTAAACTGAATATGTCAAGTGTGTACCACCCCCAGTCAGACAGGTTGACAGAGAGAGCAAATAGAACCTTGGGACAAATGTTGTGTGCTCACATTGGGATGAATCAAATGGACTGGGTCCAAAAATTACTCACCATTGAATTTGCCATTAACTGTGCATGGTCAGAAAGTACAGGGTACACACCCTTTTTCTTGAACTCAGGACAAATGCCGAGATCATTTATTTGGAATAGTGGAGAACCCCCCAAACCAGAATATGCTGGAGTCAGAGACTTTGTGGAGCAAATGAAACTAGCTGTGATGATGGCACACAACTGGATCATAGCAGCAAGAGTTAAACAAGTCAGAGATATTAACAGGAAGCAACGAGAAGTACCACTGATTAAAGGAGACTATGTATATCTATGTATATATATTGACTAAAAATATATCAATGAAAACAGGATTAGCTAGAAAGCTATTCCCAAAATTCATTGGGCCATACTGGATTAATGAGGCACAAGGAAATAAATCCTTTAGAGTGAATATACCTATGACATTGCAATGCCGTGGAACACACAATGTGTTTTACACATCACTATTGAGGGTACATATACCAAACAATGATCAATTATTTCCAGGGAGATCTGAGGCTCAGATCTTAGACTTAGAAGATGAAAAACATGAATGGGCAGTGGAAAAATTATAACCATGCTGGGATGAGAAAGAACACAATATTTGAGGTACTATGAAAGACAGGGGACAAGTCCTGGCTACCATATGTGCAAATTGGACACCTACAGGCAGTGGACAAATATCTGGAGGCTTGTGGCATGAAACATATATCAGATATGCCCCAAAGTCTACAATCAGTATTGACAAATAACCCTCAAGTATTTATAGGCTCCATGATCCTCAAGCAAAATAAGACTCGTGAAAACACCCCACTCATGAGCAAAAAAACAGCTAACACTACTACTGAACTCATGATGACCAACAATGGTACACCCAGTGCCACCGTTACTCCTCCCAGAAATTTTATAACCAACACTGCCAATGCCACACTGAGGTTTACTCCCCAATATGCCAATGAAAACATCTTTGAACCACAGGACAAGAATTTTGGCAACGCGCACTTCTATTGCCATAAGAATGGCAGCTTCTACTGCATCTTAGACCAGGAACTACCTATCATGGAAATTCATGAAGGCCTCATGAAGAAATATCTGATGTTTGACACTTTGGTAGGCTGTACAATTGTTATATATGACAATATTGCTGAAGGAGAAGTAAAGTAAAGGCACAGAAAGGCATGCTCCAGGATCCCATGTTTCATATCATACAGAATGACTTGCCTCAAGGGGTTACAGTACTAGCTGGGTTCCACAATTTTGCTAGGTCCATGAATGCAGACACCAATTGCCATTGGGGTATTGTCAAATATGACACTATGGCATGACTGTGGACATGGCCTGGACCAAACCAGCTACGGTGTTGCAGGCCGGTTGAGATTGTGATTGACTACCCCTCAGATGATGAAATCAGGGACCTGAGGGACATCATTAATGCATTTTGGGAGCCCAAGATGCAGCACTTTAGTGCAGAGCTGTTTAGTAGGCATGTACAGGTGTTTCAAGATAATGTTATGCTCCAAATGCAGATTAAGAAGCTTCAAGAAGGACACTCTTGACAATGGTGTAGTTCCCCCTATGGGGCCTCCCAACTGACTAGTCAAATGGGATTAGTACCAATGACCATGTCACCCAATGACAGTCATTCTGGTACACCATTCTCTAGCGCTATGGGATAGCTGAACCTTTGAGGCCATACTGACCTCAGGAGGGCATATGTAACAACAACAACAACAACAACAACAACAACAACAACAACAACCACCACCACGCCACGCCACGCCGTCTTGTGCAACGTTTTCCTTGCCACTTCGCATCCCAAAGCGCCTTTTAAAACTACTTATTATCCCAAAATTGTTATTTACCTACTGCTACTCAACTTTTGAACCGAGAAAATCGCTTGTCCCTACGATATCTCCTCATCATATCTTCAAACCCATCATTACAACATATCTTCAACGTTTTTTAGCTACCGAACGATTGCATCACCCTTTGCCGTTCCCCTTTTGTCATTTGAGTCCCAAGGGCTCGAATTTGCTACCCGTGTCAGTCATGAACTCCTCCTCACGTCCCGATCACACACCCTCCACCCCCACTAGACCTCGAAGTAGAATACCACCCTTCACACCTCGCACACCAAGGCCAGGCGCACGCGTCCCTTCTCCAGAGCTTGACACGGACATGGACGAACATCCACGACAGCTGAGCCTGTCTCTCTTACCAAAGGGACACCAGCTAGTCATTCGAGGAGTAGTCCCCTCCGCATCTGAAACCCCCGTCGCCCTAGTCCAGGACCTGCTGATTTCCCTCGCACTCAACGATCCCGAGTTCGATTATCTCTCCGAGCTCGAAACCGTCGTCTCCCCGTTCTCCGATCGCTCCTCGGATACATCGTATTCTTGCTACGTGGAGCTCAAGATGGCTCCAGGAGACCCCGAGCCGCGTGTCGACCTCCTAGAACTGCTCAAGGCGGGTATTGAGAAAACCAAGCCTAAGTGGGAGGTCAGATGGAGTACTGGGAAGAAGGGAAAGAGTGACAAGCGACTTTCGTGTCGACTCATGGGTATTTACCCACCTTCTGCAAACCGCGACACCATCCCGATCGACGAGTTGAAGCTTATCGAGGATCACCTAGGCTCCAGAGGCTACCCTGTTGCAAACATTTTTGGCTCCTTTGGCGGACCTATGGTCACTTTCAAGCTCCCTGAGGTTGCCGATTGCTTCTTCGCGTTACAGACCATTGATGTTCCTGCCAAGATCTCTAGATCCCCTGCTCGTATCAAACCTCTGAAGGAGATACCCATCCTCAGACCATGGGAAATGGTGGTAAAGGGCGTCAGGGATTATGACTCAATTCAGGAAATGCTCGCCCAATGGGTACACCGTCTTTGCCCGGACAGTCTGATTGACGTTCGCACCCCTCCCCAGAACGCCGACCTCCTTGTCTTTGCCATGTCCACTTGGAGTAGCACTGTCAAAGTCCTGACGAGTTTGGACTCTTTCCGCGTGATCTTCCCCGAACCCATCACAGCTCCTCGCCTCCTTTGGGACTACAATGAGGCGCCAGTTCTCAAGACGTCTCTGGGAGATCAGGTGGCCAAAGGCGCTCAGCAGATAAATGGGTCGGTAGTGGAGTTATTGAGGGAAATCAAGGAGCTCAAGGCAGAGATGAGTTCACTCCAGCGTCAGCAGGACAATATGGCCTCCGCACAAACACAGATGATGAACACGTTGATGAGCCTCGACAATCGCGTAATTGCCACGCAACAGGCTCTGCTTGTGCAAAATCACGAGTCTCTTTTGCGCTCGCAGTTAGTTGGTCTTGAGTCATCTCTCAACAACTTCTATCTCGCGTCGTCCTTCACCACCGGCGAGGTTCAGAAAAACCATTTGGAGGGTATTGAACGTGTCAGGGCTCAGATAGTGGAGAAGAAGGCTGAGCTCGAGGTCTATACGAACCGTTTCCATGCCGTGACGAGTGGTCGTGTCGTCGAACCCCCCACCCTTCCACCTGTTGTTGTTCCACCTTCCAATACTTCCTCCTCATCCTCTTCCTCCTCCTCTCTCTCTCTCTCTCTCTCTCTCTCATCTACCCCCTCTGTATCCGTGGCAGCTGCTGGCCCCTCAACTCCAACACCTAAGAAGAGGAAGATAATTGGCCCGTCGGGTGGCGCACCTCAAGGATCTCGCAAGGCGTCGAGAGTCATGCCAACTGACGTCACCATTCCAGACTCTCAGGAGCAAGACGTTGAGATGGTGAGTCTTCTGTCCGATTACACTTTCATACCAAAATCATTGAGGGCACGCGTACGAAACATCAGTGACGCGTCGCATGATGTTGACCCATCTCTTAATGACTTCGAGAGACATAGGTCTCTTGTAGCCGCATCAGGACAACGGAGATGCTCACCCCATGGTGTCCCTCGTCGCGCACGCTACATTGCCCCAATGTTTCCTGCTTTTTCCAACTTTCGTCATCTCGGAGATTTTCACGTGGATTGTATGGTGTCGACACCACGTGTGGTTTTGAACTCTTCTTGTCAGGGTGGGGAGGATGACGCTGGACGCTCTTTAGTGCTTCACGACACGACCGTTGATACTTCTGATGAACTTACCTCTTCGTTTTGTCAACCTTCTTTTCTTGATGCCTCTTTCTACAACCCCTTACTGTCACGCATTATACTTTTTCTTGTCTTTCTTTCTTTTCTTGTCTCCGGTGCAGATGCCATGCCTTTGCATTCTGCTCAATCTCAGCTTACGTGTTTCTCCCTGAATGCCAATGGCCTTGTTAGTCCTGTAAAACTCGCCATTATTGGTCCTTTGTTATGCCAGTTGACTCCGCACTTCTTTGCCCTGTGTGAAACAAAGACGTCTGCATTTGCAGGATCCAAGCTACCTCTTCCCAAGGATGAGTATCAGCTATTTGAAGAACGCGGAGTCGCTTGCAAGTCGTCTCATTTGTCAAAATGGGGTGTTGTCCTAGGCATTCGAAAGAACCTGCAGGTCGTGTCGAGGTTCTCACTGCCCTCTGAGTCTTTGCGTGGACGCGTTGTTTGTGTTGATGTGGTCATCCCCCCGCCTCTTGCCTCCACTCCATTTGTTCATCGTATTTTTGCTGTTTACGCTCCATGTGACCCAAATCTTGACGATTTGTCACGCAATTTTTGGCCACATCTAACGGATGTGGTTAGAGCGACGCCCACCTCGTGGTCCATGCTTGGTGATCTAAACGCGACCGTTGCCTCTTTTGAGAGAGCATCGGATAACACTTTTGCTAGACGGGCCTTTACCAATTTTCTTCATGAGGTAAATGGCACCGACTTGTGGCAAAATACTCCAGATCGTAACCGCTTCATTGACTGGACTAGTCGAGGCTGGGGATCTACGGAGGGAAACATTATTGATCGTGTTGTGGTCTCATCACAGAATCTTATAGATTCAGAGATCTCGACAGATTCAACGTGGGTCCCTGGGACTGACCACAGGGCCATAGTTGCCAAAATTCTGTTCACAAACCCACAAAATAGGGCCACGGCGTCTAATGTGCCGTTTGTGCCTGCAAGACCTCTCCCCCCACCACGGATCAAATATCCTGCAAAAGGGGAGAAGTACAAATTCGCGCTCTTCTCGGACCTGGTTGATCAATTGGTTGCTTCAGACCAATCTCTGATGACCAGCGAGGTTACCGATGATGTGTCTTACACATTGCGCTATAATAAACTAACATCTATTCTAGAGACGGCATCGTTTCAGGTGTTCGGACGTAACATGTCGTGGCAATTTGCTGCCCAGAAGGTCACGTCCCCCCTCATCCGACAACTGACTGCCTCTATTATACACATTGGTGGAGCTATTTGAAGCTCACGTGGTGACTCTAGTCAATTATCGTGGGCTTCAGCCGACCTCCTGCGCTCTCTTAAGGTCAAATATTCAAAAATGAGGCCAATCACCTCATCCCTCACCGAATTTTTGATTGATACGAGACGTTTACTCTACAAGGACCTATATGCAGCCAAGAAGACGGAGATATGGGAGCGTGCACGCCGTAAAGATCGAGGCAGAGTCACCAGTGTTCTTGCTGGAGGCTCATCCAAGAAATTACTGGCTGCTTCAACCTCCTTTATCCCGCTTCCCACCGCTATTAACTCAACCTCCAACCCTGGTGCCATTGTCACCAATCCTGCCTCCATTGCTGAGGAAACTCGCCTATATTTCACGAAGCTCTATGCTCGTGCACCGCCTCCCAACAAGCCAAAACCTTGGCTCACAACACCTTCCGTATTGAAGGTACGGGAACGTGTGCAACAGGACCCCTTTGTGTGGCCTGTTGTTGCAACAATGGCAGAGTATAGAGCAATGCTAAGGAAGGGTAATCCCAGACCGTCGCCTGGGCCAGACGGCTGGGAGAAATGGTGTGTTAAGAGTCTCTCTGATGATGCGCTGACACTAGTTCTTGATTTGCACAATTACTCGGTGGTCAACTCGCGTTTTCCGGGAGATGTGAAGGACACTCACCTCACATACTTCCACAAACGTGGTATTCGCACGGATCTGTCGAATTGGCGAGGTCTGCTGATATCGAATTTCCTGGCAAACTCACCAATGACGTGGCTCAACTTCAAGCTCGCTCCGTATGCAGCCCAGATGGGTATCATACCAGAGACCCAAGTTGCCACTCAGCCAGGAGTTCAGACTCGTGAACTCATGAGTTTTCTCAGCGGCCTGAAAACCTGGAGCTACCGCACTAAAACCCCAGTCTATCTTCTGAAACGAGATCAGATGAAAGGTTTTGATTATCTCTCTCTGCAAGGTTTTTACGATGCCTGTCAGGCATATGGTCTCCCTCTTGCTATTGCTGAGCTTGACCGTGCTGCTCAGGCTTCAACTCGATGTTTTCCGCGAACTGCTCATGGGATTGCGGATCCCATCATTGTTGAAGGGGTCACTAAGCAAGGTGGTCCATTATCCCCATCCAAATCAACCATGACTACTAGCCTTGGTCATCGCTACCTCACAGACATAGCGGCTGATGACCCAGATTGCGTTGTCATACAGAGCTCGTCGGGCAAACATGGTGACCCGCACCTACCGAATGATTTCTTGTCACTTCGTTTTGTGATGGCTGAGGCTACTGATGACTCCTACATAGCCGCACTCTCGATCCCTGCCCTTAGGAGATTTACTCTAACCATGGAACGCTTCCAGTTTGTCTATGGTTGGCTGACCTCTTGGCCCAAGACCACCCTCCATGCTCTCAATGCCCGGGATGGCCTATCAGGGACGATAGCAATGCAAACCATCACTAACATTCCAGGGATCGATCCGTGGACCATTTCTGAACGTCAGGTTCCGGTGTCTGTAAACGAGTTCAATTTCTTGAGAACTCAAGTGGATGATCCTAAGACAAGATACGAGGAATTAGTGGACTTCATTGATAAGTTCTCTTTCCCCACTTTCTCCTTCCGTATTCCATTCACCCTGGTACGCAAGATTGTAGCCCAGAACATCATTTCGCGCTGTCGAGCCCTACTCTCATTGCAACCTATCTCAAATGCGGACGCAGTGCGGCTGGATCAACACGTTATGAAGCGGGTTCACAACCTGCTCGGCTTTCCTTTCTCACCATCGTCTCGACTCTCAACACTCCCGCTGCACCTCGGCGGATTCGAGTTCCCATCTATTGCTCGCACGAACGCCGGCATTGCTATTGACGGGTTGGCTCGCGACCTCAACCACCACATTCATGCTTATCGCACCATGGCCCTGGTTACGTTGGCGGATTGGACGTGTCATGTCAACAAGTGTCAGGACCCACTGGATGGTCTGGGCCTTAAACGGTCTTTCAGTCGACAATCTTCATCATTACCATCTGCGTGGTTAACAGCTCACGAGGCAATGTCTCACTAAGCTTACGACAAACTGATGTGAGCCATATCTTGGAGGGTCAATGCTCGGTTTCACATGCGGTAGGGATTGTCAAACTCACATCCCCACCGGAAGAGCATCCTTCGGGCCATGCTGCACGTTTGCTCAGGTCCATGGGCTTCCAACAGCTGAGTCATATTGGTCATTGGTCGACTGATAGTTCACATCTCACCACGTTTGTTGTGCAGCCATTACCACCCGGAAATTGGTCTGTAGCTCAAACGAGGAACTGGCACCTCATTCAAAGCTTCCTCTCCAAAGCTCGTATCGGCTTGTTCTACTCGGGGGAGGCAAACCTCCTCATCCCACGAGCAAATCAAATCGTGCAGGCTGAAGAGTATATTAAATCGCTGATCGAAGCTAAGTCCTTTGCCCCTACCATCCTTCTCCCTCAGTACCTTCACCTGTGGGCTTCGGATGGCTCGATGCGTCCTGCGGCTGCTGGCTTACTGGATGACAAAACTGTCACATCCGCTGTAACTGGCAAACAGACCATCGTCATGAAATTGTCACGTTGTAATGCTTCTATTCTTCACGGCGAGCTTATGGGCATTATTGGTGGACTAGTCCTGTCCCGGAAACAGGGTGGGACACCAGTCATATACACTGATCATCTCAATTCCACTCGCTTGATTGAAGATAGTAGCGTTGACCCCAACATTGAAACACGTGTTCGACATATGAACGGGCGTGCATATTATCGATGGATCTTTCATATGCGAACCATCGAGAACGCCTCCATTGTCTACACCAAGGGCCACTCAGTTGAGCGCTCTGCTCCTTCTTTACTCAATAGGGCAGCAGACCACTATGCGTCCAAATCTCAGAATCATTTTTCTTCTTTACCATACGCTCCTATCCCTACCTTTTTCATGGACTCTTTCACTTTTTACTCCTCCTCTCTTGGTTGGATTGAATCCAACGTTAAGAGCCTTACTGATCGCCTCCTTGCAGAACAATGTGCCAAAGAGCTTGAACTCAGTCATGGCCTCCGTCTCAAACGTTTTATTTATGATCCCACCCCCCCTCCCACCTACCCTTACTTACGTTCCTTGGGTTGTTACTCGACCGTTACCCAGCTTTACGCACGGTCGGGCCAACTACCTACCGCC
>JAFLHD010009102.1:0-10173 GCA_018856295.1 Blastosporella zonata
TATTTGCGTGGAGATTTATTTGTAGCCTTCTCCTTATTAAATGTGGATTTTTGAAAAACTATTAGGACCTTAGTTACTTATAGTGGGGAGGCCTGTACTTTTAAGTGCTTTGCGAATCAAGAAGGTTCGCCCCACGGTTGTTATTAAAACCCACTGGTGGGTTAATTTGTCCACGTGCCTCATTTATTACGTAACCCAGCTGTTCATCCTGTCCCCACAACGCCACTCCCTTCTCCCTGCCAGTGACTTGATTTCTTGACCAATATCTTCCACGTTCTCTCTGATTGAACTATAATGCCCCCATCACGCTCCAAACGTTCCAAGAAGGGAACGGTAGCCACCCCGCCGAGCCCGGAACCAGTAGCAGCCCCAGTGCTGGAGGAAGAGGAGCAGGAGCAGATACAGGAGCAAGAGAAGATGGTCGTGGAGGAGGAAGCTAATTCTGTACCTGAGACTGCATCAGCAGAGGATATGGATGGCGTTGAGGAAGGTGGTGCAGAAGGGACAGTGGCGGAGGGTGAAGCGCAGGCGGAAGAAGGTACCGAGGCAGAACCGGTGAAGCGTCTAACTATGGAGGAGCGGAAAGCAAAGATGGAAGCACTACGGAAAAAGATTGTGCGTATATCTTGTCCTTCAGTATAACATCTCAATTGACACAGTTCTTTCGTATTCGCTGCATACCAGGCCACTTCTTCACGGCTAAACCGTGCCTCTCTCGTCGAGGAGTCTGCGAAAGCCAAGATGACTGCACGGGAAGCTGCGCGGCTCGAGAAGCAGAGGAAGTTGGCGGAAACTTTACGTGCGGCGGCAGATGCGGAAGAGCAGGGAGTGGATGTGGAACGCTCTAAGAATTGGGAGTGGACGATCGAGGAGAATGATAATTGGGAGAAGAAGCTTGCCCGCAAGGCGCGGAGAGCAGACTTTGCATTCCATGGTGCGTTCATATGATCTTCCTTTCATCGGAATATATAGCTAATTGTGAACATGTAGACGATGCCCATGCGGCAAGGAGGAGATACAAGAAAGACATAGACCATATTAAGCCGGATTTAGTGGCGTATAATAAGCAGAAGGAGATGGCACTTGGCCTGGCACCAGGGTCGCTGGTGGCATTCGATCCCAAGGCAGGATCATCACAAGTATGCCCAATATTTTCTACCTCAGGCTATTGCACTTACCCGTCACATGTAGCTCGTTCCAATCAGTCAGGAGCAGCAGCAACTTGCTGCCGCCAATTTGTATCGGGACGCCAACACGCTTATATATGGGGACAGCAAGCCATCAGAGGATGCTATCGACCGTGTTGTGGGGAAGATCAACCAAGAGTTTGTCCCTCACTCGAGCTCTTGTTATTTTGACTGATTATATTATCTCACAGTATCGACAAGAAGGGCAAGTTCTCAAGGAAGAGACTCAACGAGGAAGAGGGAGATATTACATATATCAACGAACACAATCGGGTGTTCAACAAAAAGGTGAGTCGTTATCGTAATTTTATACCATCTGGATACTGAACGAGTGTGTTAGATTGCGCGGTATTACGACAAGTACACGGCAGAGATTCGTGCCAGCTTCGAGCGCGGTACTGCGTTGTAGTTGCAGCTATGGTATGTCCGTCGGTAGTAATCTTTCAAGTGTCCTCATTTGTATTTCGAAGCTCACTACCTACACTGTATTTTATTTTTGGATATAGAGGCTTGGCATGAGTCAGACCCTCCAAGACTCTCCGGTTTAAGTGGAGGCGATCGAGGTGATTATATCGCCACATGATGTCATCAGGTATAGCTTTAGTAAAGCTGGCGACGCGACTGCAGGCCTTAACTTGCACTTGAATTACACTATCATCATTCATGTACATCCCCTTCAACAATCACAAGAAGATAGACGTCGACTCCGTCACCTCCTCAATTGACCTGACTCCCGACACTGACACAAGTTACCTCCCACGTTCCACCCCAAACACTGTTCACTTCAAAGCTTCTATCGCCGACCTCGTAGCTAAATACGGGTCGTCCAGCGCCACTGCCTGGCTCGAGTTTGACCGCTATCACATCTGGCGCCCCGACGCCCCAATCCCGGAGTCTGAGTTCGTGCCGGTGCAGGGATACATGCGCCATGATCCATACGTATTCGCGTGGGGTAACCCTCTCGTATCATCGCCCGCGGCGCTCCATCCCACCGCACTCGCGTTTACGGCCTGGGTCGAGCAGCAAGGCTTGCGCCTCACTTGGTCGTGCGTCGACCGCGACCTTGAGGAAGTGCTCGCTCAGCCGCCGTTCAACTGGAGCATCGTGAATTGCATCTATGAGGATAGGATTGACCCCGCGCACGTTCTTGAGTTGACAAGCCCGGCGGCATTGGGCAAGCATCATGGGGCGAGCATCGTGAAGGATCTAAAGAAAAATCTGAGACGCGCACAGAGGGCCAATGTACATGTGACAGAGACGCGCACAGATGAATTGAGTGACAACGACAAGTCGGCCGTTGAGCGAGGCATTCTGGAATGGAGAAAGACGAGGTCAGGCGTTCAGATAGCCTCAGTGAGTGGCGCAACTGGTTACAAGTCCCCTGGTATTAATTTTAATCATTCTTCTCTACTAGTCGAGCTTGCAACCATGGTTAGACTCTCGCCACCGCCGCTACTGGCTCGCACGCCATGATGGCAAAGTATGTTTCTCAAACTACTCACATTCACTCCATACTCACATGCATACCACCTTAGCCTGTCGGCTGTCTTATACTCACGCCCGTCCAAAATAACACCTGGCAAATCAAAAACACAGTCTCCTTCCCAGACGCCCCACGCGGCACTTCCGAGACCCTCATCTTTACGGCTCTCGCAGATCTGTACAACGAGAACCCGCCACCCACTCGGCCCCCGGGGGTCTCGGATCACTCGCCCAGTGTGCTGACAAATTATCAACGCACAACGCTGACGTTTGGTATTACGGCATCGAATGATATGCATGCCGTACAGAACTTGTCGGGGTGGAAAACCACGATGCTTACCGCTGTATATGGCAAGGTCGCCAATGTCGCAGGTTTGTTGCGAAGGGGCGAGTTCCGGGTATGTGGCTTGATCGTCCCCACCATTTGGAGTTTGCTGATATTGTCTTTCTTCAAGAAAAAATTTAAATCGGAACATGAACCGATGTATGTGTGTTACCCCCAGGAAGACTTCACCTTCGAAGGCATCAACACGATGCTGAAACTCCTGAAGAAGTAAACAAGAATCTTGTTAATAGTCATTGTCTTGGTTGAGTGGGGCTTAGATAACACATGAAATGTCTAAAATAAATATGCCGCCCCAATACAATGGCGCTCGTCATAGAATGTAGACTAGCTCTTTATATCTACTAGTACTCATATTGTACGATACTTATTAATTGCCCCTTCAATGGGGACACCACACCTGATGTCCAGGTTCTAAAGATCTACCAAGCATGGCACTGTACCTAGTGGCGCAAAAAGTTTGGGAGCAATTCAAAGACATGCGATCGATGTTCCGCAAAGATATCCATTGTATCCAACGCAATAAACGAGGAATCACCCTTCTCTACCACTACGTTTGGTAGTATTGTTCTCGAGGTTTGCCCGCGATTTAAGTACCATTATCACACTATAACTAATTCAGAAACCCAGTCTCGTGCCAATATGATACCCAAAGTTTGGCATCTTCGTACCCGATCTGCTGCAGCTTTCCGGGGTGCATACAGGCACTCAACCTCTGCACTTTCTCCGTCGACAAACTCGGAAGTCCGCCAGCTTCGCTCTGATGGATGTACTCACTAGCATCTGCTCCGGCATAGTTACGGAAGAACTCCAGAAGCTTGACCGCAGGCTAAAAATTGCACACATGTTGGCATACAGGTCGAGACTAAGCCATTGAGGACTTACAACAGTAGCCCAAGTCTCCGCAGTTGCATCGCTGGCACGCTCCTCAACCATCGCGAACCACTCACTGAACGGAACCAGCTTAAGATTATGGCCTAGAAGCTCTGCGATAGCATCCCTGATGCTTCCAATGATGCTGCTTTGCTGCACTGGTCGAGGATGTACGAGGTTCAGGGCTCTAGGAAAAGGCGTCGAATGCGTGCTTAGAGCAACGTCAACGATGGTAGCGGAGATAGTATCGGCGCCGAGCCATGATGCAGTCTAATTATCCAGAACGAGGGGTCAGTGGATTATATCGTCAAAGTGGGAAGAAGCTCACCCCAGGAGTGTCAGGAAGGAGTCCTAACGACACGCTTGATTTTACGAGGATCGGTAGCCATTCTGTAGTAGGCCACACCCCCTTAGGTCGTCCACCACTGATCTGGCCTAGCCTAAGGGAAAGGCTTTGCAATCCGCTCTTGAGAAGAATCTGATCAACGCGACTCGTCAGTTTGCGGGATGGCTTTAGGGTTATGGGAGCTGACCCTTTCACAAACATGCTTGGCTTCACCATACCCGCTACCGAGAGCAACAAACGCATCCTCAGTGACATCCTCAGGCACTTCTCCCTTCGATTTATCCCAGTGTTGGACGGCGGCGATAGAGGAAATGAATAGGAACCGCGTGTTTGAAGAATTTGGACTGGACCTGACGAGATCGATGAAGTGCCGCGTGCCCTGAATGTTAGGTTCGTATGAAGCCAGTGAGAGGTTAAAATCGAGTCGCCAGGCGTTGTGTATCACAACGTTGACGCTTTCGCGTAGCTATCGTTCATGTCAGACTAAGCATCGCAACGTCTTCATTCAGCTCACATGACTGTACATTTCCTGATCCAGGCCCAGGCCTGGCTGTGTAGCATCACCCTCGATAAGCACCAACTTCTCACTGTTCAGCAGTGCACCATTAAGCCCCACGTCCTCGAATTTTCTGGAATGTCGTTCCAGAATGGTCTTCGTACCAGCTTTTGAAGGTCGATTGTACGCGTACACCTTATGAACAAGGGAATCTTCCAAGAGCATCGCCAGAATCTGCGAACCGAGATTTCCCGTGGAGCCTGTGAGGAGGACGACTGCAGGAGACAGTACGCTATCGCTATACTGTGTTGATGCAGCGGAGGTCTCGAAACCTAGAGTGTACTTTGCGATCATCGTATCGATGGTGGTTATCCCTCGAGCAACGGCGTCTTGGTCAACTTCGGGAGACGTAGTAAGGGACGAAAGGTAGGTAGCAAGATCATTGATAACGGGAAAGGAGTAGACGAGATTAGGGGATAGACTTTCTGCTGTCTTCTGATGCTGAAGATCGTTTGACGAGCGCAATGCATTAGCGACGCGTAACCGCAAGGATGTTGCGTACAAACTGTAGACAAATGCCGTTTAATTGTTGCAAGTCTCAAGAGGCTCTTCTTACCTGTCGAATCCCTGTTCGAACAAATCCGCGGTGGGGTTAAATATGCCACCGGAGATAAGATCGGTAACTTGCTCGAGAAGCCAGGCTTCGATGTCGGTAACAGACCACGAGGGTGGAGATGATGATTCTCCGACAATTGCTTTCACGTTCTCATAGCTAGAGATAGAATCCCAGAAATTAGTGGTGAACAGTTGAATCAGAACCGAGAATCATAACCGACACATACATGGCATTGATCTCTTCCTCGTATAGTTTGACTGCAGCTTTCCGCAATATTGTACCCTTGCCTGCGCGGGGAAGTGGTTTTTCTTTAGAAGAGATTAGGATCATCTCCTTGAAAATTCTAGAATAAGCAGGAGCAATGGCGTTGGCCTCCTCGATGCTCGACCTGAGCATTGAATGAGTATAATATAGACAAGAAGTACAAGGCCATACCAGATCTTATTGCGCAGAGCCGCCAATTCCACCTGGTTTTGAACGTCAATGGGAGATTGTGGCTCGATCAGAATTCCAGCCTGATCCCGCTCCCTGCCAAACATGATGGCGTCTCGCACACTATAAATGTGTGAGTACTGCTGATAGTTTCAAGAAAGATTGGAGGCCTACAGTGGGTCGCTGATAACTATGGCTTCCATGGGACCAGGAACGGTCTTCTCTCCCGAGGAGTGGATAATGACGTCGTCGATACGACCAACACTAAGAAAGGTCAATGATCTGGGAACGGAGGTATCAGTGAATTGGAGACCCACATCTTCCAAAGAGACTTGTCCGTCGGATGAGGTATCCACAGGTCTGATGTTGCATATCCATTCTCGTCGGGAAGATTGTCTACCATAGTCTGATGCCTCTCCCATGACTACGAGCCCAAGAACATGAGAGTTGAGCAACAGATGCCACGGTGCGGCGCTTACCAGAAATTGACATTCAAATGTTCCATCACCCTGAGGTACCCAGCGTAGGCGTTGGTGTTCATGGAACTGCATATACTCCCAATCATACTTGGGGACTATCGGGATAAATCTCGTCGCCATTCCAAATTCAGTGGCACCATACATCGCGAAGAGCCTGACGCCCGCGTCAACGAGTAAATTGCCTACTTTCGTCGACAAAGGGCCACCGCCAAATGTCTGCCCAAACATGAGGGCCAAATTCGATAGAAAGCAACTGTGTGACATACGACAAATTCCAATGTCTGCAGATACTCGAGAGCATCAGGCAAAAAAGCCCAGATCTGGAGGAAGGTTGGAGGAGCAATAAGGGCATTTGACTCGGTGAGTTTCATGTGTTCGAGAACGTTCTCCGGAGAAGGGATGAGTGGTGGACCTGGTTGTGCGAGGGCTGAGTTCGGGGGATATACTCCAATAGAAAGCACTCCGAATATCAGCTGGAAGAGCTGCATGCCGATACCAAAACAATGGAACCCGGGCATAAACATGGAGCCCACTCTAAGACGAGGGTTGTGTTCCTTTAGGTCGGCTACATGACTACTAGGTGAGTGTCATCTTGCGTGGAAGGAAGGGCAGAAACGCACCAGGAAGAGCCCCGAGTGTCCAGTATATCTGTGTCAGAGGGATGGGCCGCGGATATCCTGTACTACCGGACGAATGAAGATAGAGACAGATGTCATTCTTGAGTGGGCGCTGGACGGGCGGAGGGTAAGGTTTGAACAGGTGGTCGGTGGTTTCATGTGCGAAATAAGGATACACGGAGGTGAACGCAGGCATCTCCTCAATCTTCAAATTTGAGATTGAAGCCGTTTTTGCGTGAGTTTTGATGGAATCGATGAGTGGCTTCAAGTAAGCTTGAGTGGTTAATAGTCGACGACATGATGTCGTTCTTAGTAGCTCAATGATTGCTTCAGGGGTATTCCGTGCCGAGATTGGAAAGGGCTAATACATCATAGATTGTTAACATAGAGATGTTATGCTTGTAGAAGGGGTAACTTGCCACGCAACCACCGATGATTAACCCAGCAACGGTCACTTGGTATAAAACGGTATCTGAAAGAGAAACAAGAGCGACGACTTCGCCATCGACGCCATTGCGTTCTGGCCGTAGCAAATGAGCAACACGATGAGCTGCTCGACCAAACTCGAGATGGGAGATGGTTTTAGTTCCCTTAGAGTCGAAGTCGGCAAAGGTATATAATGCCTGGCCCGGATTATTCGTCATATTGAAATCGATGGCATCGGGAACAAAGAAATCGTCGTGGAGAACAGGTAACACAGGTGTAGGAGAAGTCATGATAGGATGAGGTGTTGATGATAGGGGCCCTCGCACTTGCTACTTTAAGTGCGTCGCAGGCGTAACCCGAGCGTCTCGGACGGCTCAAGGGTTCGTCCTATGTAGGTTCTTCAACTCTCTGACACCTCATTATTACAAAATTTAAATGACGTCTCGTCTCTGAAGATCTGATGGATCATGCAACCTGTGATTCAGGGATCAGCTGGGCCATCATCAGATGCGGCTTACCGTATAATAGATATCCCGTCCCGAGTTATATCCGTTTCCGCGCAGTAAAGAGCTGGGTGCGAGAACGTATGCACAAGTGAGCAGCTCTGAATGAGTATCATTGCAGTTCAAGTTGCACAGAATGTCTTTTCATGGCTAAAAAGCACTCAACAAGCAAACAAGTATAACTTGTTAAGGGCGGCATCATCGTAACTTGGGTCGTTGATACTGTTGACATTGAAGTTCGTTCCAGTTCGAGATCTGAAGCTATCAAAGCCTCATATGATCTTTATTTACGCCACGCGGTGGGATAGTACACAGCTATAAAGAGGTGACGTCAACTGGCAACAACTGTTATAATTACAGCCACAAGCGCAGCAGTGACTTGAATGTCCTCTCGATGCCCTCACACGAAGACCGCCCTTATGCTCATCTTGCACACCTTCCCTTCGCATATCAGCCTCTTAAAGCACTCTATGTACTCCAACGGCTATTAACCACTCTAATCATGGTGCCTTATTGGGCCATCTACTTCACCCTCGTCCCTAAAAAATGTCGTCCCCGAGAGTCGTGGTCTATGCGCCAGATCATCAATGTCAAGTTCACGCGCAGAATATACAAGGTCACTGAAGTCGCAGGCGTCACCTGGGGCACACGCGACCCACAAAAGGAGCCTCCGGTAGGTTCATTAAAAGAGACCCGCTTCGAGTGGGCAGAGCCACTTCCGGAGCCCCTTAGGACTGGTATATTGGCGTCAGGAGTGCCTTTTACACGAGTTGGGTGTTTTATCTGGCCGAAAGACTCACTACTCGAAATGGAAACTTATAAAGACGTAGAAGAGGGGGATTCAGGTAGGTTTGGTGTGTCAAGTGCTGACTTAGCCAATAACATAGAGAATTTCAGGAGACATCCCTGTCATTGGTATCTTCATGCATGGGGGAGCTTACTGCCACATGTCTGCTCATGAAAGTGCTCGAACTTCGAGGATACCTAGGCGATTGATCAAGGTAAGTTTTCGCTCAAGTCTTTTAAGCCACACTCGCCCCATTAACATGATTGGTTTGCAGGACCAAATGGTGTCTGAGGTATACTCAGTGGAGTACAGGCTCCTACAACACGCCCCGTTTCCTGCCGCGATACAGGATGCAGCTACCGTATACGCCCGCGTCGTCGAACGCTATCGAAATCGTGCTGTCGGGCGCCGCAAAATCGTCCTCATCGGCGACAGTTCCGGAGGGAACCTTGTTCTTGCCCTCGCGCGATGGCTGCGCGACGAAGGGACCTTGCCTATGCCTGATGGCCTACTTCTCCTTTCAGTTTGTACCTTTATGTCGCCTCTCGACTGTCCTAAACGCACTTATCCAGCCCTCCTGTGATGTCTCGCACGCTCTTCCTGAAAACATTGCAGTCTATGTCCCGCGCCCAAACGCAGAAACCGATTATCTCACCGACACGCCGGATCATCGCGAGCTCCTCCAGCGCACCTTCCTGGGCTTCAATCCTTCATGTGTAGACCAAGAAGAACGGCGGCGGCTACTGGCAATAGCTCATTCGGAGTACGTTTCGCCATGCTCACCGCGCGTTCTACAGGAATGGTCGCATTCTTACCCTGACCATGGCTCCGATGCCACACCTCAGGAACTCGCGTCAGACCCGACTTCTCCGTCTCGTCCATTGGCGAAATTTAAAAAGCTGTTCGAAAATTTTCCACGCACGCTTCTTGTAGTTGGAGATGCGGAGAGGCTGGTAACTGAGGTGAAGTGTCTGCAGCAGGCGATGGAGAAAGATGGCGTGGATATAAGAACGGAGTGGGTGGAAGATGCCGTGCATGATGTTTTGATCATAGCGGATGGGTGGTGGGATGCAAGGGTTATAAAGAAAACCTGGCAAGTAATAGAAGAATGGATCGCAGGCTTCCAGAAAGCATGACCCACAATGTATAGTAGCCGTTCAATCAATTTTACTTGTATCTTCCAAGATCTACGAGATTGATTTCAAGGCGACCCAAAAACACGGATAGAAACAAGCGTGCCAACGAGCTTGATATTTATACTGTTACAAAGGGGTGATGTATGAGATGCTTGGGAAATGGATGAGAAGTGGGCAAGTTTAGGCTTGACCATACTCCTCCAACACGTCCTCCTTAGCAGCATCAGATACATTGGGATCTTCTGCCAAAATTGAGTTGAAACATGGGACGAAAAGGGTAGACGCGTACTCTTGCGGGTGGCCTTCAAGTCACCAGCTGCTGCTGGCTGCAATAATTCTTGGCTGCTTAGAGATAATTTATTAATCTATGAGAGCAGATCGAGGATGGGTTAGACATGCCTCTGGTGGATGCGGTGGGCATCCGAAGGAATATCGGCTATGTGACGACGA
>JAFLHD010009103.1:0-10128 GCA_018856295.1 Blastosporella zonata
ATGGTTTGTTACGGCGGGTACAGTTCTTGTTGTCGAGTGGAGATGACGATAGACGAAGACTAGAGGATTTAGATGTAGTAGATTGAATAAGAAGTATAGGGTGCTCAGTATGTGTGTATGGGTTGTGTATAAGAATTTAATGGCGTTCGTCTCGAGTCTCGACTGGTACTTATAGTAGATGGATGGAAATCACATGTACTTCGCAGTCTTGCTCCTATTAATGTCTTGAAGACAAGTCTTAACTCCATTAATCGTCGAAGTTCTTCAGGGATGATCTTAGCACGATGATAGGGTAACTGCATTCGTTCAGGGTAGTTATAGACTACACCTAGGCAGGTTATCTTCCTACTGAGGTCGTTCGCTAAACCCTATTTGAAAAAATGAGCAAACAATATATTGGTTGGGATAAGTTGTACGAAGGAGAAGATAAACTGAAGAAAGAGAAAAAAATAACTGTCCTTGTTGCAAAAAAAGTAAAAAATAGAAATTGTCCGGAAAAAAAAGGAGCATCCAATCGCTGAGAATCTTCGTGATGGAATAAAGAGGGAGGGGCAAAGTCTGTTCATATCGGCGATGTGTACTTCGTAGAGTTTGTTCGTATCCGCGATGCTTGTATCGTATGTGATAAGCATCGAAGCTTCAATTCAAAATTGTCGGCAGAGTCAATGCGTGTAAAAGGGTGGGGTTCTTCCGGATATATCTTTGGAAGGTGTTTGAGTTCCATCGTCCCGTAGCTTGAATCAGGTACGGGGGGACACCCATCTCCGCCAAGCATGTGGCTCCGCCTGCGCGCATCGACACTCTGCCATAATTGCTACCAAAAAACCAATGGAATCGCCTCAGGAAGAAATCTCTGGTAGGATGGGACCCGGCGTGGGTTAGCCAAAGTTCGCGTCGTAACGGGAATAGCTGGTCCCTGGAAGTAAGGTACTTTGTGAACCGGGAGTAGGGGTCGGTTACGTGTTGAAGTCTTCTTATCATTATTCGGTTGCCTTCGAACAGCTGATCCGTCTTGCTGTACGGCAGGCAGTACTCGTAGTACGTGGGTTCGACGCGGACGGACATAATTTTCACCAACTTTCTGTGGTCGCGCAATCGAGCTGACGAGGATTGGGTCAATTCCCCGATACAATGTAGGCCGTAAAATCCTGAGAGTAGCAAGGAAAGAAATAAGATGTCGTCGTGATTGTTCGATGATCCTATAATCTTGCACACAGATTCGAGGTGGTCGCGCGTGATTGGGAGTTTTCGCTTTGTGGGGGATTGATATAGACGGATACACCCTGCTAATGTTCTCTTGACGACTTGCGCGGATCGGCTCGCCCTGACATGAGGGAAATATGGTTCAAGCTGGCTACAAATACCTGAGAGATATGTTTGAACAGAACGCGGTTCGATGTGATGTGACATATAGACGATGAAAAATGATAATGTTTCGGGGGTGGGTTCGACAGGCATAGAGTGTAGTTTGACAAAATTGAGGTAAGAATTTAGGGCAGATCCGTAAGAAACGAACGTGTTGTCGGCCAAGAAAGCACCCAAGGCGATTGAGCGTTCATGACGAGTCGTTCGGAAGACCAGGCGACGCGGACAGGTTGCCTGGACTCAGTGGGAGACGGGATCATTTTTTGGCTGCCCCTAGCATGTCGAGAGGGGGTGTAAAGGGTTTGACGGTCATGAACGGGAAGTGAGCCTTCGCATCGGTTAACCTGCCGCGGGAGATGAGGTCCGCGATGGTATTATCACTCCCCCGAATGTGCCGGACTTTAAGTTTGTGTCCGTGTGCAATCATGCGTTCCGCTACGATCTTCACGAGCGGGTTGTAGAGGGGTATGGCGTGGAATGTGTGGAAAATGGTAACTGTATTTGTGTTGTCGCAAAAGATCATTATTTTCATCGGATGGCGTGCATTCTCAGTGGCCATCAGGAAAGCTGTGGTAACAGCGAGCGCCTCCAAGTAAAAAATCAAATCGGTAGGAGTGTCGATGGGCAGGGGGCATGAAAAAGCTGTTTCGGAGCGAGGAAACCAGATGCCGAGACCAGAGGGGCATGCGTCGGTCTCTACAATGCAATCAGCATCAACCTCGTCCCAGGAAGTCGAAGTGAGGAGGTGCACAGGGGGTGAGGCGCGAATGGCGGTGATACCCCACTCCAGGTCATCACAGATATCCTTCGTTGCCCATATCCTGTGATTAGGGTTATCAGGTGTCTCGGACAATCTGGCGTAAATGTTGGAGAGACACGGCGCAACGAGTGGGAAGGTATTAAAACCCCAGTTGCTCCATCCTGCCAACGCCTGCCACTGTCGCCTCGAGTAGTACATGGACTTCTTCCGCGTAGAAAACCTACGCAATTCGGCTATCCACTCTTCAATTTTTTCAGGAGGCATCGTCATCGACATCTTATTGGGATCAACCAAAATCCCGATTATCGTCAACGGGGAACCGTGGAGCTGCTTGCTCTCTTTATGTGGGATTCCGAAATCGTCCCATAAGGAAAGTAATTTGTGTTGATTTCGCGGGATTTTCTTGTTGTAGAGGGAATACAGGACGAAATCGTCGGCGTCTCCGACTCCAAAAGCATCGTCGTTGAAACATCTGGGTTTGGAGACTTGGTAAACGTGCTCGGCAACCCACATGACGAGGCTCATGACGGAACCCCATATGTTGAAAGAAGCCCTATTTCCGAAGCAGTTGCACCTGTCGACGTGCCGTTGGAATAGCCACTTAGTCGATGATGCTTCGGAATCCCGTTCTGAATCTTATTGGTTCCTCTATCTACTGTCGAAACTGCGAAGTGTCCGCAGGTTGTTGCCAAACCAGCGCAAACAACCCTCCATCGTCTATAGGTAATCTGTGTGTAGGAGTGTCGCGATGCGATACTCCATGTTCCCCCCTTCACATGGCGGCGTCCTCGCCGCCTGCTCCCTCATCGCTTTCCCTTTCCCGCTCCTTGTCTTCTTCGGCTGTCCTCTCCTCCCTTCGTCGCCCCTCTTCTATCTGTCTCTGTTCTTCCGCCAACTTGGTTCCCTCTCCTGGTTTGAAGTATCGCAAACGTCTCGCACTAAACCTCCCCTCTATTTGTGTTCCCTCTGTTGTTTCGAGCGTGTAGGAATGGAGGTCTCTTGATACGACTCTGTATGGTCGGGACCATTTCGGGAGTAGTTTGCGTTCGGTTTTGAATGTGTAGTCTAGATCACTTCGGTAGACTTGAACTAGGTCGCCTTTGATGAATATGACTTCACCTGGGTTCTTGCTCAGCACCTTCCTGTCGAAAGCGGCCTTTCGCTTGACTGCGTGTGCTACTGCTTCCGAGTACCCGTCCAAACGCTGTTGTTTGACGTATGCCATGTGTGTGAGGGCATCTTCTTCTGTGGCCGGTAACATGCTTAGCTCCACGGGTGTAGTTTTTGTGTTGATGATGAGGCCTAGCAACAGCTCCTTAGGCGTGAACTTGAGCGTCGGCAGTAATCGATTGTTCAGTATTCGGATCGCGTGGTCGAAATGCGTAGGCCAGTTCGAGGGTAGTGACTCCCAACCTATGGCGTCGTATTCGTCGTCATTAAGGTTCGGTGCGCAGAGTCGTTTCAGGATGTGTAGGAGTAACTTGTTCGTGCCCTCGACCAACCCGTTGACCCATGGTGAATATGCCGAGATTACATGAGTCTTTATGCCTCGACTCTCGCAGAATGCACGTACCGCCGCGTTATTGAAATGACTACCTCCGTCGGACATGAACACTTCTGGGGCAGTGAACGTGTCTGAGATGTTCTGTATGGACTCCTCCGTAGTCTTGGCGCTTCCTGCAGACTTGAATTTGTACCCCCAGGCGTGCTGTGTGAACACATCTAAGTATACTCCCGCTGTCTTGAATCCTCCGATTCCTTTGGGTAAGGACAGGTAGTCTCCGACTAACAATTCGAGTGGGTGTCGCCTGGTGATGGGGTCCAGCAAGGCGTTGACGTGCGTGCTACCGAAATTCTTGCACTGTCCGCAGCCTTGTATCCCTTCGACGATCGCTCCGTCTAATCCTGGCGTCCATATCTCATCCATGAGTGCCTTTTTCACTGCGTCGCGGCCCCAATGTCCCCCGTTGGTGTGTTTGTCTTGCGCTAGCTGTACTGCCTCAGCGCGGGACACGCACCTGACTTTTGCTCGTGCGCGTATGCGGTGTCCTCCTGCCAATTTCCAAAGGTGTCCATCCTCAATGAGGTATTCCGAGGCTCGGTGTCGGGCCTTGCCCCTTGTCTTCAGTGACGCGTCCTTGTCGATGTCGAGTATCGCGTCGATGGTCTGTATGAGCATTGGTATGTCTTTGAACCTCTGGCGTAGCTCTTCCGTCTCCGGGGGAATTGTGCTTTGGATCTGTGTGACGAATATATCGTGTGTTAGTCCCGTGTTAGCTTCCCAGTCCTCTGACACCGTCCATTCGCTTCCGTCCCCTTTCGCTCTCTCTGTGCCCTCTGCCGCTCTGCTCAATCCGTCTGCAACTACGTTTATGCGTCCTGGGACATGGCGCACGTCTGTAATTTGGTGGCTTAGTATTCTGTCGCGCCACCGGGCATGGGTAGCGCTTAGTTTATCGTTGAGGAGGTGGTCCCGTAGCGCTTGGCAATCCGTTTCTACCTCCACTGGGGAGCCCCAGATTATGTCTGAGAACTTGTCTAGACCGAACTTCAATGCTGCGAACTCTAATAAAAAGGGTTTGTACTTCTCTTCGGTGCGCGATGTCCGTTTTGAAGCGAACGCTATTGGGTGTAGTTTCGAAATGCTCCTCCCGCTTGGTAGAACTGTGGTTGAGCGCTGTGCGAGGACTGCACCAAATGCGTCTTTGGAACCGTCTGTAGTGACGACAAAAGGTGTTCCGTCCCACTTGGGTCCTTTCAGCACCGGCTCGGATGTCATTAAAGCTTTCAGCTTTAGGAACGCTTTTGAATGAATCTCGGTCCATACTCCCGCCAGCTTGAATGACGACATGACTCGTCTGTATACAGTCTTGGAATATTTTTCGGGTAGCTCAACCATCCGTAACAGGTCTCGTAGTGGTTGTTCCACCCTCGCGTAGTCCTTAATTAAGTCTCTGAACCAACCCGTGAGGCCGATGAACGCTGACAAGTTTAGTGCGTCCTCCGGCGTCTTCCAATCCACGATTGCAGTGAGCTTAGCTAGGTCGGGTTGTACTTCTTTCTTTCCTATCGTTGCGCCAGCAAATACTGCATCAGACATGAAGAATTTAGACTTACTTGCGGAAAGGGACAAATTTCGGTCTCGGATCCTGTTCAAGATTCTCCGCAGCTTCTCTATTTCAGTTGTGAAGTCATCTCCTGCGGTTCCGCCATCGTCTACTAGCAATTCCATTACTCCCTCTGCCAGAAGGTCGTGCAGGTGTGTAGCTGTCATGTCAGCAAAGGTAGTGGGTGCTCCAGTTAGTCCGAAGGGCATCCGCTTGTACCAGAAATGACCCCGTCCCTCGACGTAGAATGCCGTGTATGGTCGGGACTGTTCCGCCATCTCGCATGCGTAGAATCCCGCTGCGAAATCGAATGTAGACACCCAGCGGTGGCCGCTGAGCCTTTGTTGCTTGCTGCGTATGTCGCCTTGCGGCATCGGTGGTACCTGTGTGACACGGTTAATTTGCGCAAAGTTTTGGCATATCCGCCATTTGTGTTCGGGTGTTGGTGATATTTTGTGGTGTCGTGGGTCCTGTCTAGGTGGTAGTTGGAAAGGTTCTCTATGCCATGCTTGACGCATTCGTCGTTGACTCTATGTTGTAGTTCTTCTAGTGATAAACCTTCTCCTGCGTGGGCTTTCTGTGCAAGCGTTGTGGGGGAGACGCACTTAACCTTCGCTGGGTCGCACCGTTCGATGATTCCTGCGGCTAGCATGTCGTCTATGCTCTTGTGTAGGTATTCCTTCTGTGGGGGTGTTAGCGGCTTCTGGTGTACCTTCGTACTGAACGTCGTTGTTGGCTCTATGTGTAGTACATGTGATGCGCCTTCCACTTGTTTCACTTCGCTGACGGACAATGCAAACGTGTCTGCGTATTCCACAATCAGGTCGCGGACTTGTCGTTGTTCATCCTCCGAAAGGTCCGTTCCGACTTGTACTAGTTCCAGTATCTTGTCGACTCTCGCTGGCTTGAACGGGTCGTGGCTTCTGGTGAACAGCGAATTATCGGTAGGGGGAGATTCCATCTCGACCAGTACGTCGTGATCTTCTGATACTTCACACACTGTGCTGTCTGGTTGATCTACTGTGTCGTTGTTGACTGTCATTGTCTCGTCAGTCAGCGCTTTCTCGGGTAGTCTTTTGTGTGGTAATACTCCCCTCGCGGGGGTTGCGTTACAACCCCCCGAAATTTCTGCGCGCTGTTCCGGGCACATATTGCGCATATCCTGGTACCCGTTGGTGAGTGTCGCCGTCTTTCCCCCAACGCTTATTGTCACCCCATCCGTCGAGTAGTCATGGACTACGCCGAAAGTTCTCATTAGGTTCTTTCCGAAGAGCAGCTCCCAGCCCCCGGCGCTATCGAAGACTTCGAGCGATACTAGTGCTTCCATTCCTGCCAGTCGGATGATGCCTCTCCAGCAGCCTAACGGTGTTACGATCGATCTGTTGGCCATTCTTAACTTCCTTGAGGATGGTGTCAGCGGTGAGGTGGCCTCATTGATGCTCTCCCACAGCCTCGTTGACATTGCGTCCACCATGGCTCCGTCGTCAAAGTGTCCCCATGTCCATGCTGACTCGTTGCGATTTCGCAGTTCCAGTTCGTGGTAGAACGGTACTACGCTTTCTCGTGTTCTCCCAGTTTTGTCCCTCATTTCGTAAAGATCGACAATCGTATATTTGGTAGCGGTGAATACATCTGGGTCTCGATTTACTGATGTTGGAATGTGGGAGGCTCCTTTCTGCTGGTCCTCGAGCATTGCCCGACCATCCTCGAGGACTTCGACTCTTCTATTACGCGTGGTTTGGGCCATCCGTTTGACGTCTACTCGGATGGCCTTTCCGCTTTTCCCTGGCTCTCTCTGTCGGCGAGGTATGCTTGGATCAACGTGTGGAGTTGCTCGGCTGTGACTGGGAGGTTTTCGAGGGTTTCTACGAGATTGACCGCGGCCGTTGGGGCGTTGTTGGCTCGACGGATGGAGTCGGCCTTGCGGCGCCAGCGTGTTTCGATCTGGGGAAGCCGTGAGCTGGCTGTACAATTCGTTTCGAGGTGTCCGGTTCGCCCGCATCCGCTACACTCCCCAGAGCCTAAGGGTGCCGTCCCTGGGGTTAACGGGTATGGCCTGTCCTCCGTGGCTGAGTACGCGTGCGGGTTGGACGTGTGCCACTGGTTGACTGCGTTTCGGTAGTCGGTTCTCCCTGCGTCTGTTGCGGCTCCTGGTCGGGGCAATTGTTGAATGATTGCCCATTTTCCCGCGTCCGTCCTCTGTGTTTGTGGGTTCCGCTGTGTTGTGTTTGGTGCGGCGGCGGCTGCGGTGATGTTGCCTGCGGGTGTGGTTTGCGATAGTGTAGGTGTTGGGGCTCCGATCTGCATTCGGTTGAAGGCTGCCATGAATGTTTTCGATGGTGTCATTGTCGCGGCTCCGGTTATCTCGAGTTTGTGAACCTTGTTCTCCAGCTCGCGTTCTCTCTTCTCCCGCGCGACTCTCTTTCGGAGGTCCACTATGTTGATGTCACGTACGGCGTCGCAGAACGTTGCCCAGGTCGCGTTCGATGCTGGTACCAGGGCCCTGAGTGACGGGGCCATGCTGTCTCGCGTCCCTTTTATGAGTAGGTTGTCGCTGTCGGGGATTGCGTTTGCAGCGCGTTCTACTTTATCTGCCCATGCGACGTGAGCGTATACCTCCACTCCCGCGATCTTCACCTTCGTGCCCAGTTCCTCCTCCGTAATCCTGATCTCCCCCAGCTCTTCCTGTCGCTCTGCCTTGCTCTTCGTCGCTGCTCGCGTGACTGGCCATCTTGCGTCGAATGCGTCCATAAGGTGCGCCCAGGTGTCTTTCCTGTCTGCCGGCAAACTCGCGAACCACATTGCTGCGGCTCCCCCGTCCTTCAGTGAGTAGCTGAAGTAGTCGACCTTGTCTGCGTCGCTTTCCTGGCGTATGCTGCCGAACCTCACAAACTTCTTTATCTTGTTGATGAAATCTCTTGGACTCTCATCCTGTCTGTCTCCATAGAACGGCGGCAGGTCTGGTTCCGCCATTGCTGTGTACGGGGCGGAGTTCGGTGTATTCGGTGGGGTTGACAGAGGTGATGTCGCTGTGGTACTGGTGGCTGGAGACGATTCGTCGAGGGTGGGTGAGGTGGTTCGTAGTGTGAGATTCGTTGACGACCACCCGGTGAGTGTGGATGTGGATAACGACGCGAAGGAGGCTGATGAGTTGAAGGAGTTGGCTGGTGTGGCGGGTGTTGTTCCGTCTGCGTGTGCTGTGTGAGTAGTTGTCGGGCTCTGAGGTGCTATCCTGGTGGGTATCGGTGTGCTAGCTACGAAGCGGCCGGAAATCGGGTCGCGGTAGGGTGCCAGTGTTGTTAGTTCGGGCTGCAGTTTGTCGGAATGGTCTCAGTAAGCTCAGGTGTCGGTTGTTCACAGAAGTGAGTAGAATGTGTAGTTAGGCGTGGATTTGAATCAAGCTCTCATCACCAGATGGAATAGCCACTTAGTCGATGATGCTTCGGAATCCCGTTCTGAATCTTATTGGTTCCTCTATCTACTGTCGAAACTGCGAAGTGTCCGCAGGTTGTTGCCAAACCAGCGCAAACAACCCTCCATCGTCTATAGGTAATCTGTGTGTAGGAGTGTCGCGATGCGATACTCCACCGTTGTCCATCAATCGTAACAATTTGCTTTATTTGCCACAATGGGTGCATGGGACATAGTCGATACGCACTGGTGACATCCGACTTCCACAGGGTGAGGAGACGGTCAGAGCCCTCTCGGATGGATAGTAGCAGCTCTCCCAAATGTCTCATATTGTCCATGGGCATGCCGCTGATCGCATCGCGCGGAATGAGGGAGTTCAGGGAGTGTGTGCCCGCCGAATGATTTGTCACTAGTCTGAAAGTGGAAGTTCCAGGCTTGGGTACTGCGTGGATCGGTGAACTCGTCATCCCCGGTAGTAGCGCACAACCAAAAGACTCGGAGAAACGCTCAGCTTGGATCTCAACGTCCCTCTGTGCACGCAAGAACTCGGCTTCGGTGGGAGATTCAGGTGTGGGGAGAGAAACATCATGTATGGAAGGATACTCATCGGTAAATGTCGCAAACGGCCAGAAACCTTCGGTAAGGCCTTTCAAGACAGATTCGACGAAAGGTTGGTTCGGGTGGGTAGTGGTGTTTTGTCGTAAAAATTCGATGTCTATCGGGGAAACAATCTTGAACAACTCGGGAAAACAACGCAAAGTTTCCTGTGCTGCCACGTCGTTGATAGCGGAGAGGGGGGGGGAAGGTAAAGCGGCAGCGGACTCTGACCAATCTGCAAGTGTCAGAGAAGGTAAATCGTTATGAGAGTAATAATTGTAACGCATATATTTAGGTCCACCCTCGTTCCGGTCTTCAATTCTTGGCATCTGGGCAATTTGTTTTCCGGTGTTGTCCTCCGCACATGGAACACACGTGCCTCCAGTAACAGAGTTCTGAGGTGAATGGGCACGCGTTGAGGTTGAAGCGTCGACAAACGGATGTCGACGACTTTGATTTGTTTTTGGCGCCCACACCGCCACCGGTATCCCCACCTCCGAACCTCTTTGTTCCCCGGGCGTAACTGATCCCATCGACATCAAGGATTGCGTGCTTGAGGTCGGTGAAATCAGATCGGTCGGTGAGGAGCATCCGTGTTCCACCACCAACTCTTGATCTGACAGCGATATCGAACGCGATGACTCGGGCGTGGGCGGAATCGCTCTTCGAACTGAAGAGGCCCAAGATGTATTTGATGTGGCTGGAGAATTCGTCGCTTCGATGCGGGAAGAGCATTGAGAGGGCTTTGTGGTAAGTCGCCGCTGCGATAAGCCAATGGCCGCTATTTTCAACTTTTCTGATTGGATCGCTAACTCCAAAGATGATAGTGCGATTGCCAAAGACTCCTCTGTTTTCTTTTGGAGCGTCGAGATGGTGGTGCGCCGACAG
>JAFLHD010009104.1:0-10099 GCA_018856295.1 Blastosporella zonata
CTCTCTGGCTCTTTTGGCTTTTGTGTGCTGGGTTGTGCAGGTCTGTGTTCTCTGTTGCATTAAAATTTGGGTTTTGTGGGCATTTGAAATTCAAGATTAAGTTCAGTGAAGTCCTGTTTCCCTAGCTTCTCCTTTTTCAACAAAAAGAATGTTTGCCAGGTTGCTATTAGATTCCCTTTGGGGATTCTGGATCTCTCTCTCTGATCTGTGATATTACAGGGAAATTAGATTATTTAATCTCTTCTGGAGAATTTATTCTTCAGTTGTTGCTCCATTTTCAACTATTATCACTTTCATCAATTTCTCATTTGCTTTCATAATCTGCTTTTTCAGCACGTGAATGTGACATTTCCTCCTTCCTGCCTTAAATCTATTTTGGAATCTACCTGCACATTTGGCTCAACAAACGACTGCTTTGTATTCCTCACCCATAGTATGTAGAATATTTTAAATTAATTAGCTCTATAATCTAACATTAGTTTGTTAGGCTATTCCACAATTTCTGCCTCTACCTACCACTGCCAGCTCTAATACCAAAATCCATCTTGATTGCAAGTACTTACAGTCTACTGAGTGACTCATTGTCTGGCAAAACTTGACGTTTTAGCGACAACCAGCCATTTTCCTGCTACGCAAAGCATCCACCACTCTAAACTCGGCATTGTCTTGTCCCCATCAGCTTATTCAAGCCCAACACACTACCCGCTATGGCACACCACCCCAGACAAGATGAGCGTGTGTGGAGGCCCTCAGAGATCAAGGACAACTTTGATATAAGCTTTATGTTTGTGCTAAAGTCTGTACCAGTACAAAGAAAAAATATGGTACCAGGTGTCTGTATCTTTGGCTCAGTGGCAGACCGGAGAGTTTTTGTCGGTTATCAAGCAAGAGATTGGGGGAACAGTGAGTTCTCCCAATACACTTCTAAATTACATGCTCATTGAATACAGCTAAGAATAATTGGGCCACATGTCCATCACTCAGTCTTTCACACACGAAGCAAGCACATCAACATTGAGCACCATTTTGTGCATGAACAACTATCAACCAACAAAATACAAATATTCCACTGCACATCAGACAACAATCATGCCAACATCTTCACCAAAGCCCTACCGAGACCTGCTTTCAACGAAAAGGTACGACTTCTCAGTATGACATCAGCTTAAGGGGGAATGTTGAATAATAAGCTAAGTAAGCTGATCAACTGATCCTTTGATCACCCAATCAGCCAAACAGCCGACACCCGTTGATAGCCGTGATGCAGACTGGCATCACAGAACAACGGATAAATAGACATTTTACCTTTTTACTAAACATTTATCTTAGCAAACATTTATGTCCTTATTTAGTTTGCTTTGTCTACTTTAGATATATAAAACAATTGTATTAGATAGAATATCTACATTGGTGTTTATCCAATTCCCTTGCTGCTCAACAAAACACATATCCAAAGTTTTTCCTGCAACATTTTGTCTGCCACCAAATTTTTGACACTTTTGACTGAGATTTTTTAGACTACTTGAGTATTTTTTAGACTACCTAAGTCATAGATCTAGTTGAAAACCACTTCAATCAACATCCACTCTGGAATACTTGGCAATGTGATTTCTGTTGATGCACAGCCCACACGGCTACCTGTCCAGTTAAACCCTTCTGTTAAGCATCCATAAATCTCCATGAGCAATTGATAGAAGTTGTGCCATGCAGCAGCCAGTGTTGTTAGCAGGGCAAACAGGAGAATATTTTGCATGTAACTTCCTGACATTGAATCCACATTCTTCAAGAACCCACTGGAGACCTTTGGGTTGACCATCAGGAAGAGTCATTGTCTGGACTTTACCTCAGTGTTCAAGGTACAGATTAGATTCTGGAATGATGGTATTGTGCTGTTTACATTGTTTTCTACTATCTGACTTGTTCATTTCAAAGGCCTTGAGTGCATCTGGTGGAAGCAAGGCATGTGCTGAAAATTGATCAAATACAAAGAGGGAAACACAGCTGGGATGTGCTTTCTCAAAAACAGTAATTGCATGATCAACTTGTACAAGAAGCTGTGGTGCATTCCACCAAGCATTGCTATTAGATCCAGGATAGATTATCTTGCGAGCTTGGTCTACAATTTTATTGGTTGAGTCACAGTAAGTCAGGCAACCATCTTCTGTATTTATAAAGTCAGAGACCTGAATGAGCCTTCCACGTCCCTTCTTTTGTAAAATGTTTTGGCCATCCTTTACCCTGGGGTATCCAAACTTGATAAGATTGCACAAAATGTAGGTAAATAATCTCACCATGCAGTTTGCTTGTATTCATTCACTGTAAAGCAAGATTCATCTTGAAAGTTTGCTATTACTTCCTGCTCTCTTTTTCCCAAATCTGGTGGCACTTGTTTGAGATCTGATCCCTCATATTTTGCCATCTGGGCTTTAAATTGAGCCATCTGTGGTAAGAAGACATCACGACAGTAAGTGACCACATCTTTACACTCATAGCCATCTATGTAGATTCCCTTTCCAAGAGTTTTCAGCCTCCATCCAAGCTTATTGAGCCAATGACAAGCAGTACATTCACTGAGAGGCTTCTCAAGGGAGATTGAGAGTGCTGGAAGGATAGTTGAGTTTAGTGCAGCTCAAAATTTGGCCGGTGTGACTTGACTAGCAGTCTGTGAGTTCAACCAGTTGTACAAAGTAATTTTGACATGCTCATCAGAGAGCTTGGTGCGTGAAGCTTGTGTACCACCTCATTTCTTGAGTAGTAGCTGCTCAAAGATCTGGTAATGCTAGGCAATTGCTCAAACCCTCCGAGAAAAATGCACACCCTCTTCTTCATGCCACTGACGTGCAATCTCACAGCTTGCATCAATCTTTCCAAATCCCTTCAACTGCAGTATTGCAAAATTGCAAAGAATGAGCAGCTGGTTAATCTGCAACACAGTGAGTAGCTTTCCCTTCTGCTTCAAGTCTTGTTTGATCTAGTCTCGTAGGATGTTCCAGCTTCAAATATTGGCCCCTCCTGAAAGAACCTTGTCAAGATCCTTTTCCTACCCATTATTGAAATTGTTTGAACTGGCTACATTATTGCTGTCTTGTGCATCCAGTACAAGTGGCAGCAGGATCTGAACATCAATAATTTCCTCTCAGATATGAACACCATTGGGTATCTCAACTTCAACACTCTCTTTGCAAATAACAACTTGTGGCATTGTGAGGTCCTGCTCTGCACTGCTGCTCTAAGGCATCCAGGAATATTTGGTTGCAAAATGTCTTGCGATAAGATTCTTGAGTGCATGTTGACTTGCTCATGACATCAGGGCCTTTTACATATTCTTTAAGATGCCTGTTTGTCTCTAAAAGCTGTGTCTAAGATGCTAGATACTTATTCAGATATCAAGGCATACTTGTTTTCCTTTTCTTGTCATTTCTGAGCCTTGGTAGCACTCAGGATTTATCCATTGGGTCATCTCCTCCACAAGAAGTCATTCCAAACATCTTTCAACATACATCTTTATCATCCCACTATTTGTCATCTTTCTCTAGGTTAGAATCATCATCACTGATCTTCAGCAGCTCTTTATTCCAGCCATCTTGGTTTCTATCTCAAAGGATCTCATCATCGACATCTGGATTATTATTGGAATGTTTGAGACTTAGTGCGCATGATTGGTGTCCTTCAATGTCATCTTTGTTATGGTACGAGAGGGATGTAGAGTTTATTTTTCAACCAGATCATATGTAAATATTCAATTGCTACCAATTGGCAATTTTTACCCCCCCTATTCTGTGTCTTTTAGTATTCCTCCTCTTTTGTCCTATTGCGCTAGCTCCCAAGGCCCGAAACAACGCCCAATCTGTCTTGGTCCCTCAAACCCTGGTGATTAACTGGTTCAATACAAAACCCCGAGCACAAATTGCACTTAATAATCTGCCTGTCTAAGTCTTACTTGGAGCTACTCAACTTTCCCTCACCCTTGTTGCAACCCAGAGAACCCCCAGTTTATTCTATCTTCTCAGCCGGTACTTTGTCTGGATCCTAACCAGTGCCTCCTCATCCCACAAAGTTCCTTGTTTAATGCTCAGAACAGACCAGTGCTATCAACGGCACAGAGGCAACTGGCAGAAATTTACTTCCCAGAAGTACAGGGAGATACAGTACACACACTACACAGAAATTTCCTTCCTAGAAGTACATGCAGATACGGCACAGAGGTGACTGGCAAAAATTTACTTCCCGGAAGTACACGCAGATACAGCACACACACACCACACAGATATTAGCCCTGGCATCCTCCTTGGCCTTCATGGCTCTGGACACCAACTCCATCTCCCATATTCACTTCTTTGCCCTTGAAAAAGGGCTCCTGATTAAAAGCAACAAGTCAGCATGGGCTGAAACCAATGGAAAACAATGAACTTATAAAGAAACAACCAAAAGAAGCCGTCATGCTCTACTCGGCCTTCTGCCACTCATCCCATAATGCCTGGCTAGCAGCCAAAATATTGGCGGCCCCAGCCCATTTCATATTGGCCAGATGTGCTGGCCTCTTCTCTCACAATTGTAGTGCCTCTGCCACAAATTCTATTTTCTTCCAGGCAGACTCTTTGTCCCAGGAAGCCAATGAAAATAAAAGGTTGGCTGTTATAGCCAGAGAGAGTGTGCAAAGCCAATTGGTGAAATTGGCCTGAGTTAGAAGCTGTGTTGCTGAGGAGGCCTTTTTTTTTTTTGAAAAGAAGATTATTGCTAGACAGAAATAACTACAGCTCCTGTAGAGGCCTCTTATATTATGAAAGTTGGATCTTGCCACTTAAGTAACACTTTTCAAAGCAGGGGTTACACACTGTGGACTTTGTAAGAAGCTCATCCTTCTAATGCAATGCCTTGCAAAAGGCATAGGACCCAAATTGTGGACTGGCCATTTTACATTAAATGGCTAATGTGCAATATGCAGAATAGCAAGTGCTGATGCTGGTGGTAATGATGGTAGAAGTGACAAGGTGGAGGAATAATGCTGGTTGAGGCAATGGCAGTGATGGTGGTGGTAGTGGTATAGGAGCACACATAAATTGTAGAGAAGGTAGTGGTGTTAGAGATAGTAGTAGTAGAGGAGTAGGCAGAATTGTGGATTTACTTGTCCAATTCTCTGTACTTTCTGATATTTGAGCTATCTATGATTATCTTGCTTGAATTGAGGCAATGCCTGCTGTTGGCAAATGAAATTGCCGATTGATTATTGGTTATCAAATCTGATGGTGCACTGATGGGGAGTCCTAATTTGGATATGAGGGCGTGCAGCCAGATGGTCTCCCAGGTCATGTGACAGAGTGCCATGTACTTGGCCTCCATGCTTGATAGGGCAACAGTGGGCTGCTTCTTTGAGCTCCATGTTGCCGGTGCTCCGGAAATGATTGCTGTGTATCCCAATATAGATTGTCAATTGTCTGGAGAGTTCCCCCAATTGGCATCAGAGAAGACACTGAAAATAGTGCTGCCGTCAAAAAGTGAGGGTTTATAGAGTATCCCTAAATTGAGGGACCCCTTGAGGTAGCGGAACACTCGCTTGACAGCTGTCCAGTGTTCTGGTCCTGGGTTTGTTGAGAACTGGCTGAGATGTTGCACCGCAAATGAAATATTTGGGCGCATCAGGATTGTGGCCCAGAGAAGCATACTGATTGCAGCAGGGTACTGGTTCTTGATGGTGATGTGATGGGGATCAGAATCTATTAATTTTTGGAGCTTGATGTTGATATCCATCGGTGTGTGGATTGGGTGCAAATCCTCGAGTCCCATGCATGTGATGATCTTCTCTAGATATGGCTGCTGAGATAATTTTATTGATCCATCTGTGTTTTGTTTTACTGTGATGCCAACAATCTGGCTGGCTTTGCCAAGATCAGTGATGTCAAATCGAGATTTGATTTGATCTTTGATATCAGTGATGGTTTGATTGCTGCAAGCAAAAATAGACATGTTGTCAATGTGGACAGCCACAATGCTGCAGCCCCGGCCTGATTCCCACATATAGATGCATTGATCAGAGATCAGCCAGGTGAATCCGAGATTGATAAAGACAGTGTCGAGGGTTTTGTTCCACTCGTGGCCTGACTGTTTGAGTCTGTAAATTGTTTTATGTAGCCTCCATACTTGCCCTGTACCATTGTCAAAACCAGGGGGCTGGGACATGTATATTTCTTCTTTGAGCTCAGTGTTGAGGTATGCGCCCACAATGTTGACTGTGTGAAAAAAAAAGTCCGGCAGCAGTGGCAAGCCCAATCAAGAAGTGAAGGGAATCAAGCCAGACCACGGGCACGTAAGTTTTGGAGTAATCAATCTCTGGTTGTTGTGTGAATTCCTGAGTGACCAATCAGGTTTTGGCTTTGATGAAATTTCCTTTTCCATTGGTTTTGATCTTCCAAACCCATTTTGATTGGATTGGCTTGCGGCCAGCTGGCAAAGTAGCAAGATTGTACATGCTAAGTGCCTTCAGTTGATTGAGTTTGATCTCCATTGATCTGACCCAGTTTGGGTCCGCTAGTGCTTCTTTGATATTTGATGGCTCCAAGTGTTTGTTACTAAGCAAGGCAATGTCGGTGACGTTCTCTGCAATGATTCTTGTGTCAGGCCAGGATGGCCGTGGGATTCCACGTGATTGTCCCCACAGGTCATTTAGTGCTTTGTAATTGACCTGTGGTAGTGATGCAACGTGTGCTGATTTGTCACGTGGGATAATGGGAATCACTGATGGTCAATCTGGCTCTATATCAGACTGATTAGATTTCGGTGATGGAGTGATAGAAGTTTAATTGACTGGATTGTCCTGTTAATCCTGTGGTTGCTTGACAATTGATGCTATTCCCCCCTCGAGCTCCACATGGCTCCTATTTGCAGGGGGGGTTGAGGGGTCTTTCCAGAAAATAATATTATGTGATGTTGCAATTTTTTATGTCTCTGGGTTGTAGTACCTCCAGGTGTGTGATTTGTCTGTGAGTCCAACAAAGATCATTGGCCTAGATTTTGGATCAAGCTTTGATAGATGCAATTCCTCATGGAGAACCCAACATTTGGTGCCCCACTCCTGTAAACATGACACGTCCGGCTTCTTGCTGGTCTAAACTTCCTCCAGGGTCATGTGCTGGAGTGCACGTGTGGGCAATCTATTCTTCAAGTAAGTTGTGTAAGCCACAGCTTCAGGCCAGAGGTGCTTTGGCAGATCCTGATGGATCATCATTGCATGTGTGTGTTTCACAAGGGTCTGATTGACCTGCTTGGCGATGCTGTTCTCAGCTGATGAGTAAGGGGCCGTGGTTTTGATCCGGATGCCAAATCGTGCACAAACTGTTTGGATCTTCTCGTTTAGGTATTCCCGCCCCTTATTGAATCTAAGGGCCTTGAGATGTTTTCTTGTTTGGGTCTTTACCATCATTCTGTATTGTTCAAGTCATTTTGCAGTTTTGTCCTCGGTTTTCTGTTTAAGGAAATATGTGATCATTCTGCGAGATTTGCCATCTGTAAAGGCCATGTAGTAAGGCTCTCCAGACGGTCCTCTAACTTGGGCTGGGCCCCAGAGGTCCGTGAACGTCATGTTGCCAATTTGATTGTAGATCGTATCTGTAGATTTTGGAAGTGGTGTGACGTGTTGTTTGGCCTTGATGCATGCCTCGCATTGTTCTGTGCTTCTCTGATCTGTGATTGTCATCCCTTCTACCATCTTCCCTGATCAGAAGCTTGATGGCAGGCACGTGCATGTGCCCAAAGATCCAATGCCATTTGTCAATGGAGTGTGCCACCAATGCCAGGTCCGATGGTGATGGGTACACCACCTGGGCATTGATCTTGTATAGGCCCCCTATTTTTCGGCCATGAATGATCTTCTTTTTTGTTTCTGGTCCAAATACATCTATAGATCCCCTCTTGAACCCAATGGTAAAGTGTACATTAGTCATTCAAGCGACAGAGATTAGATTGAATGGTGCTGATGGGGCATGGACTGCTTCGCGAAGCGTGATGGGGATTGATTTGTCACTGATTTTTGATATAATGGTGATGGTTCTGTGGCCAATGCTGGGAGTGGACCAAAACCCTTTGATCTGATGGCCAGGTGTGGTCATGTAGTTTGAGAAGCAGGCTCAGTCCCAAAAGATGTGTGATGTGCACGCGCTGTCGGCAATCATTGCATCAGGGGTCAGCCATGCCAGGAGTGCCAAATTGGGTTCTTTGCAACTGTTTGCCAAGAATGTGTAGTCCTCTGTTGCCGTGTGTGCTTAGTCATTCCAGCCTGACCCCCTGTTGTTCCCACCCCTCTGATCCTTCTTTTTCAATCTGTTCCATCGTGGGGTCAGAGTTTGATCTTTCTTTTTTGGGCAGTGAATAGCCATGTGGCCTTTCTTGTGACACGTGAAACAGGTGATGCTGGGTCTATACTTGGCAGTCAGGGCAGTATCTCCACCCTGGTGATTGGTGATGTGCTCATTCTGTCCCATGATCCACGCAATCAATTTTGTGCTGTCATCTAGGGTGCTGAGGTTGATAGAGGAAATAAATGAATCCCATGAGTTCTGCAGCAATGTCAGCAGGGTGGTACTAAATTCCCAGTCCAATATAGCACATCCTAGTGAGGCTAGTTCCACCAGGCCCTTCATTAGGCAGATCTCCTCCTTCCTCGCACTTTGCCTGGAGCAATTTCTGGTGGGCCGTGATGATGCCAATTTGTCCACGTGATTTGTACATTGATCTAAGGGTGTCCCATGCTTCTTTTGATTTGCTCGCATTTGTGATGTAGATCAATGGCCCGTCATCAACCTGGAGCCAGATCATCGATAGCGCCTTGCAATTTGTGATGGTCCAATTGGCTCTGGCCTCAGCAGAGGCGGAGTTGGCAGGCTTCAGCTTGAGTCCGTTGATGTGATCTATCAAATCAATATCTGTCAAAATGTCAATCATTTTGATCTTCCAACTGGCATAATTCTTGGCTCCCTTTAGCACATCAATCCGATGGAATGACACTGATATTGACATTGTGTAGTTGGCCCAAAAGTGTGTAAGATGGTGAGGATGATGTTTTCTTTAGTTAAGGCCGGGGCCCATACATAACCTGTTGAGCAGCAAGGGGATTGGATAAACACCAATGTAGATATTCTATCTAATACAATTGTTTTATATATCTAAAGTAGACAAAGCAAACTAAATAAGGACATAAATGTTTGGTAAAAAGGTAAAATGTCTGTTTACCCATTGTTCCGTGATGCCAGTCCGCATCACGGCTATCAATGGGTGTCGGCTGTTTGGCTGATTGGCTGATCAAAGGATCAGTTGATCAGCTTACTCAGCTTATTATTCAACATGTTTTTTGACTCTTTTTGACTTCCTGAGTTTGAATCCAAAGTCAGTTTGTCTCAAAAAATTTTCATTCTGGAGATAACCAAATTGTCCTTTCTGTTTGTCCTTGACTGTAGCAACATATTGTAACAGGTACTAAATACAAATATTAGTTGTTTGATAAAAAGACAACTGAGCAACTGTAGCCCCACTAAGATAGAGGAGCAATAGGAGGAGCTACCCAAAAAACAAGAAGGGAGCCCCAATTTATTCATGTAGCCCCTGCTAAGATAGAGGAGCAATAGCAGGAGCTACCCAAAAAACAAGAAGGGAGCCCTGCTAAATTAGAAAAGGAATGGGAGGAGCTACTTGAAAAGTAAGAAGGGTGCCCTGCTAAGAAAGAATAGCAATAGGATTAGCTACCCGAGAAGCTTGAAGGGAGCCCCGCTAATAAAATAAAATAAAATAAAAAACTTATAGTAAAAATAAAGGGTGGGGAGGAACTACCGGAAAAGCTAGGGGAGCCTGCAAAAGAGGTTGAGCATGTGATGATGATCACGACTCGGATTGGGAGGATGTAGAGAGTGCTGAGGCATGGGATACAATTTTTGACCTAGATAGCGACATTTAAATAATTTCTTTTCTCCCTCTAAGCCGCGACCCGAGCGAGCTGAGCTGAGCTGAGCCCAAGCCCTCTACCCTGAGATTTTCTGAGTGAAGCCGGGCCCGAGCCGCGGCTTTGAGGCCGAGCCGAACCCGACCCATCACTAGCCTCGAGAGAGCTCCTTGC